>CAKKXW010000002.1:13516633-13708712 GCA_920937365.1 Sphaerophoria rueppellii | reverse complement strand
TAAGTCAAATTTAACTTACGTATGTTATCTCAACTAGGAAAAATTTTTCGACTTAGTTAAAGTGTGAAAAGACTTCTTGTTTAAATTACTTTACTTTTTGCACTAGGTATCCCTCTAAATATAAAAAAGTACTTTATCTTTTTTTTTCTAATTTTCTTTGTCGATGCGCCTTAATTTTGGTAGGGGCTCCTAGTAAAAGAGTAATTATTATAAGGTTAACCGCAACTTATAATCTAAGGTGTTCTTAAGAAATGTATTATTGTATAAAGACATTCAATAAAGATCTTGCTAACTATCCAAGTCGTTGCGTTGCTTAATTGATTTAATTTTTCCTCTATAGTTCATTCGAGGATTTAGATTTTGGAATATTATTAATGAGAAAATGATCCTCGGGGATGGTTTTAATTCCGCGTAGCTGTTTCTTTTAATCTTTTTTTTTCTATTTCATGAAAAAATATAAATCTCCCTATGGATCACGTTTTTCATTTCATTAAATTTGTTCTTCAGAAAAGTGTGAAATTGATTCAGCTTTTTAAAAAGGATCAACTCTATTGTATGCATTCAATTTAAACTGAATTTAAAAGCCCACAAATCAATAAGTTGTGGTATGGACTCTAACCCTTTGCAACTTCTCTTTACACAAATATCTGGTTAAAACGAACGTAGTTTAAGTTTATTTTGACCTTAATCGAGATTAGCAATGATTTGTTTAGTCTAAAATCATTATAATAGCTTTACTTTTATTGAGCCAAAGACAGTTCGCATTCGGTGCACGGAACGGCGGTAGCGAAGCGTTACGCGTATTTTTTTCAATTAAAAGCAAATAATGAGCATCGGGCTCCAGAAAAATTCTTATCCTAAATCTTGAATTTGAAACTGTTTCAAATTGAACTTAAACACTTATTTCTGGCTTTCAAACTCATTCCTCCAAAAGTCTAAACAGCAAACTAAAAGCAGCAAACAGCAAACGTGACCGAATTTGTACCTACCGAAAAAGTTAACAAAAGCTTTTAAAACAAATTTATATTATCTACTTATTCTTGGAAAAATTCAATTTGGTTTGGTCCATAAACTCAAAAACAAAAAAAAAAAAAAAAATCAATAACCCCAACTCCGCCATCACATTACCGAATCCTATATTAACCAAATAGCTTGAGGACAAAACACAAAAAAGCCATTCCCCTGTCTGTTTTTCGGCTTTAAAATACTTTGTGTGACTTTCTTCTTGGCTGTCAACCATTAATCAGAAACTGGAGTAGGAACTTGTACAACTTGCGAGTCAAGCTATCTAAACAAAAAATATAAATAAGTTCCATTTCGAAAGAACTTACAAAATTGTGTTTTCCTTTCTCGCAAGAAAAATAATGGCGGGAGGAAATATTTCAATATAAAGCCAACAACAAGATGGCTAACCACGATTCATGATTCACAAGGCACGACCACAAACTCATCTCGAGCAACACCTTGATGGGTGCTCGTGCTCGTTTTCTGTGTCTGCCCCCAAAACTCGTTTCGCTTGTGTGTCACGTGGACGAACGCTCGCTCGCTCGCTGCCCTCAGACCCAACTGCAAACTTAGTTGACTATAAGATGAACAAATGGCTGAGAGAAAAGAACAGGTAACGTCGAGCATTTGTTTTGTTGCCATTTTTGTTCAGTTGGGAAGTAATCTTAAGGAGCTGAATAAATTTTTATCCTCGAAATTGGTATATAAAGTTTTCCCATAAAAAAGCACGAGGGGAATAGCAAATGAAGTTATTTTTCGACGATACGATGTTATGGTGACACCAAACCGGAAGAACGTTAATGCTGAGCTTCCTATCCCTTATGATTTTAGGGGGTGGTTGAGTTCTTATTCTGTGTCGTCGTTCAAGTTACTTTTATTTCGTTCAAATGCCAGCAAAGTACAAGAAGTAACAACTCTTGATCCTGTGATGGAAGCCTGGCGAAAAGAAGGGTGGTGGCAGAACGCACTGCCAGGAAATGAACAGAAAATTTGATTATTGTTGTTAACGTTTTGTTTTGATTCCATCTACTTATCTGCTTTTGTTGAAATTGCAGCTTAAAGGTTGCGGTTCAAGAATGAAAAAAAAAAAGAAAATTGCCAGGACCTTTCTTTGTTTGAAGAAAGCAAAAAAGCTCAAACAATAAAAGAGATTTTCAAAACTTAAATTAGGAGAGGAGAAAATTAGGTTCACTAAGAAATGGAGCTGAAGGCAAGTTTCGTTGGATGAAACTGTGTTAAAAGTTTCTTGGGTGGGCAAAAAGTTAATTAGGATTCACTTAACTGGTGGTGCTAGTAGCCAGCGGTGGCGGCAGTGACAGTGGCGCTGCTAGCGGATGCGTTTCGAGGGAAATTGTTATTGGGAAAAGGTACATTTCGGTTATGAAGACTGAATGGGTCTTCTATCCGGGATGTCTGGCGGGCATTATGACATTTGATATTATTTGATCAATAAATAATAATTGTTTCGAGGTTTTTTTTAGTTTATTATGATACTTTGAATTTATTGCACTATTCATAACGGAAATGTTACCAACACAATTTTGATTTTAATGAAAAGTACTAAGCTTAAACTTTAAGATTTTCGAAAGAAAAATTGTTAAGCCTCATACATGGCAAATTTTTAGTTTTCTCTATTACATCATTTCCACTATTCCTCATGGGAAAAAGTATGTTTCCCAGCACTTAAAGTGTCCTTAACACAAATACCATTAGACGGATGTTTTTTCCCACACAAAACCTTATCCACAAGTAAAGAGAAGGAAAAAAAGCATAAGCCAACTTGAAACGGCATTTATTGGCTCTCATGTTTTTATATGGATTTAGTTCAACGACCGAATCCTAAAGGAATTCCATTTTCTCAGTGGCAATGTGAGCCTTGAGTGACTATCAGTAATCAATATCTCCCATGATGTCAATACCCACATCGTAACTACATCATAAACCAAAGTGTAACCTCCTTTTTGTAGTCTTCTTTCGTCGTTGGATATACTCCTAATCTATCTCATGGATTTTGGTTTGTCGTTTGACTTGTACAATGTACACGGCTTTATTGCTTGTTGTTTTGCTTTTAGAGATTTGTATTTCACATGAATTGCCGGCCGTCACCCTCCGCAAAAATATCCATGGCGCCATCCACTAACGGACCAACAACGACTACACAAAGAGGATGACCGACGACCGACCCTCTGTGGTATAACGTTTCTTAGCACCAAACCAAATTCCCTGAGGTTCTGGATATCTATCTTGTGTTTAAACGGCTTTGACAGTTTTGTTCATTTTTTGGAAAAAATTTATCGATTTCGCGTCATTGATTTTTTATCGGCGAAATTGTATCGTGAATGCTTGATTTTCTATTTTTGGAGAACTCCACTTTATTTTTGCTATTCTTGGACTTGAATTTTGTATATTTTTCTCAAATTTTGATTCTACTCGACTCTGTTGAAATTACATACTTGCTTTGTGTTGCAAATCATAGGGGTTGCTTTCAAGATGTATGCCATACCTACCTTTAATTTACGTAAGCATTATTTTTCATCAAAAAACACTTTTTGGTTTGGAAAAGAAGGGGATTCGGATGAAAAGACAAGAGAATCGTTAATTCTATGAACGCTCTTAAGGTTATACAACTTTATAAACTCCTTTAATAGCGGTTAATTAAAGTTCTAATGAATTCTCATTCCGACTGAAAGGTGAAGTTTGAAAAAAAGTTACATATTTCCTAACCCTTTCTTAACTCAATAACCCCAACACAAGCAACAGCTGTATTATACGCTTCTAATTACCAACAGCCAGTGGTCACGAGTGCCCTAAGAATTTTGTTTCCCTGATGAGCATTGTTTCCAGGGAGATTATTTGCCAGGCAAGTTTTTCAACACGCCAACAGGCGAATTTTATTTTGTTTTTGTTTCAGTTAAAAGTTAGTCGTATGAATTTGAAAAAGTTCACAGCACGATAATTATGATTGCAACAAACCAAGGGAAAGTAAGGCTAGGATTTTAGTGGAGTTTTTTTTTTTTTTGGCTTAAACGGCTTAAGTCTGGAAAAGTTCATTATTACTATTATTATTATTTATTTAATCAATTCCAAATCGGCTGATTTAATCTTTAACAATGAGTAAAACTTTATTTTTTTAAATTAGAGAAAAAAACTTTTAGTTGTCAAATTCTTATTTAAGTAATCCACATTCTACAAGTCAAACCATCAAAGTTTCTTCTTCCAAATGACACGGATCATCCCGAAATAAAAGTAAAACAATGCCAATCTGTAAAAAGTCCGCAAAAATATTGTCAGATCCCAACAATTAAGTTGTAATTTGTCTCTTTTGTTTCCGAAATAAAATTCACCATTACCCCCAACCTTTCTTAATTGGCACTCAGCTGCTTAAAAATGAAACTTAAACGAAAACGGATACAAAACTGTCCACAAAACCCGATCCATAACCACTTAAACTACTCACCCTTACCAACAGAATAAAGTCCGATCATGAGCATTTATTGTAGAACTCCATCACAAATCCTTTCCTCTTTTTAACGAGACCACTAGTAGAAGAACTTTTGCACAGATATTTTGCCTTGTTTTCCAAACCAGGACGAAATTGAATTTTTAACTTCTCTTCCATTACATTAACGTGTCTATTGTATGTTTTTTTTTTTTTTTTTGTGCGGTGACATCCCTAGAAAAGTTTTCCTTTTAAGCGATTATAGATTTTCTATTGGAGTCGTATATATATATTAATTTGCTATAACTATCTTTGGCACGGATTCGCAATGGTTGCACCGTGGTCTACCAACTACTGTCAAGCACAACTTTTCATTTATTAGTTATGGACAGGGTGCACTGGTGTAAAAAATAAAAGTTTTCCTAGTTGGTACGTATTTTTCTAGTTGGAAGAGTTTTAAAGATGGATTGTAGGTTGTGCTGGAAAATAGTGGAATGACTTTTATCCAGGCGAACAAATTTAAGTGGTTACTTGTTGACATGGGGTTAACTCTTTTTTTGCTTGTTTTCATAAGGGGTATGGTGCATGAATGCACCCTGGATGAAAATAATAAGTGATGAGTTGGCTCACTGGCTTTTAATGATTAACAACTACACTTTTCCCGTAAAAACTGAGTTTGAATTAAGCCAATCTTATGAGTCCTATACGATTCATGGATCAAGGCCAATTAGCAATTAATCATAAATCCTTCAAGCAAATAAACTAGACCCAATTCTCACTTGGAAGAAAACCTTGCACTCAGGTAAGTTTATTGTCAAAACATGAAAATTACGGTTTTAGTAAAATAAATATAAACACTGCTTATGAACATGAAATTAGGAAATTAGAATATTTCCCTTCGGTTTCCAATTTACAACAGTTAAACTCCTAGATATCTTCACGAACACAAGCACACCGAAAGTATTAAAATTCAATCCTTCCTCAGCCCAAGAGACAACACACGAAGAAACTCATCAAGGAAACAGGTGCCGCTATTCCAAAATAATAATATCGTATTCCCTCATAATTCTCTCAGTAGAAGCAGATCCTCACAAATCAACAAAAAAAAAAAAGTGCTTCTGGTAGCGCCGTCTCTATTATCTTCCTTCATCCAGGATGAGCCATCCATCGTCAAGTTTTTGGAAGTTCCTTCAATTTCTCAGAACAAATATCGCAGAGGATATTTAATGTAAAAGTAGGTCCTTATCGATTCTTCCATTATCTTCTTCTGTGTAGATGTGTAGGTGAGACGTGGTGCCTTGCAGAAGTGGTTAAATTTATGTAAAAGTTTGTGTTGACACATTATCCTTCCTTGTAATTGAATCTGCGCCATTTCAATCAAAATTCGAATATAATAGTGAAAAGAAAAGCAACATCACACATAACGAGGATTTCATTTTTTCCTTCCAATATCATCCTGTATGAGGAGGAATTGCTGTAGTTGCTCCGTGTTATGCACCCTTGTATCAGGTTAGTTCTCTTGGATTTGATTGATTTATTCTATTATTTATTCTCTCGAACGCTGCGAACGCATGCGAATTTTGTTGCAAACGCATGCAAATTTTGTTGCGAACGCTGCGAACGCATGCACATAAAATCCATGAAATCCCACTTTTTTCGACTTCTCTATCATCGTTATGTCATATCTCTTCATCATCTCAATTTTTTTTTACGAATTCAATACTTGCCATTTATTCTATATGTCGGAAGTAAAAAATTCCAATACCAAACTTATGTAAAAAAACAGCACTGTGCCTGGTCTCAATATGGCACTGCAATCGATTGCCAGGTCGCAGGTACTAGCTAGATAGAAATATGTATAATGGATCAACCTTTAACATGGTTTAAAACTTCTTTTTAAATTTCAAATCTTAAGTTTAACCGTAAAAGTATACCAGTATAAAGAAAAGAGGAATAAAAGATAAGAAATTTAAGTTAGATGGAAGTTCTTAAATCATCCTTGAAATTTAATCACCCAATGTGTTAATTACCCCTTATACCTTACTCTTTTCGCCGTAATTTCATTCTTCTACACAATTTAACGGAATTTCTTTGCTTAGTTACCTTTTTTGTCCGCATCCCAAGCAAATAACAGTCATTGAAGCAAATTTGTAACTCACCTCTTAACAAGCAAACAAAAAAAAAACAATTAAACTCGTCCTCTTCTTTATGAGTTTAGTAACCAAATGAGGAGACGAGGATAAAAAGTTCTTCAATCGAGATCCGCATCCGTGATATCGTTAGTTCCGGAGGTCAGATATTTTACAAATGGAGGGTATTCCACCATCACAAACACTTTCCAATTTTTTTGCTTTATTTCATTTGATCATTGTAAGTTTTAATTTTGCCCTAAGGTGAGTTTTTGCGGAAGTAAGCTACTGAATTAAGTCTGAATAAGGTTCGTTGATTTATCCGTTTTCATCGAGGAAGGAGGATCGGTGTGTCGACATAATGAATGACTCGAATATTTTGAACAAAATTTTCGGTGTAAATTTTCATAAGTCAATACTTATGTACATATTTCAGAAATTAAAACAAAATAAAAGTAAATTACGTTCTTTTGATTGATTGTTTATTATAGGCAAAGTACATTTACTTGCCCTGAATATTTTAACTCTCAAAATGTTAATTCATTCAATAAGTCAGTAAATAAGTCAACATTCCTTAAAATTATTTCAATTAACAGTTTATTGAAATATTAAAAATCAACAAAAATGTTAATAGTTCATTAACCAATAACCAATTCACCTTCAAACTTGATTTTTTTTACAAACAGCGAAATAAACATATGAAGTTACCAAATAGCTTTACAGCTTCAAAAATACAGTTCCATTCGACCACAAAACAAACTCAATAGATCACTGTTTTATGTTGCTGCAAATAAAAATTCTTTTAATTTGATTTCGGAGCTTGCAAATAGTATGCTGTTCCCAGAAACCATGCAGCAGTTGTGAATATTGATAATTAACAATTCAATACTTTATTTATTTGTTGATTCTGATAAATGTAAAAAATTAATCAATTTTTATGTGCGAGGCAGTTTGACTTTTCATACTTTTGATTAAATTGAATGTTACAGAAAGTGATTGAATGAGAGAAATTAAGCATTTGCTAAAGCGTATGTGGATACAAAATGTTTGTTCTTCTTGAGAACTTTGGTTGAGATCAGACCTTTCGTTTTCGATTAATCATGTTTTGCAATTGGCAATGGCACTTATAGATCGAATACTAGATCTAAATGAATCATATCAGCTTTCTCATTTATTGAGGGTCTTCATCTTACATGTCTAAAATTACATAGGTAGGTTTTTCCTCGTTGGCCGAGGACCGCACCCATATCAGAACGCATGATTGTTTTTTGCAAAATCAAACCTGCAAGCCCAACAACATTTCACATTTTAGAACACGATTTTTCGTTGAGAGTTTTTTTGTGGGCTACTTGTCTCTCAGTTGCTTGCATGTAGAGTTGAGAAAGTAGTTGTTTTTTTTGTTTTTATTTTTTCAATATTCACAACATTTAGCGTTCTGTTTCACAATATAAAAGTAAAGTTTCTGATTAGTTAACCAGCAGTTAAATTAATCTGCCAGTTAAATCCTCCTGTTAGTGAGCTTTACGTTTTCACATTCATCCTTCTGATAAATTTATGTTTTGGGTTAATAATTGCCATTATTCCAATTTTCCACTTGGAAAGATTTTGACAAATTGAAAAAAAAATGTAGGTTCTTGGTTTTGCTAAATCGAATATGGGAACTATTAGTGAACAAATGAATTTGTATGGAACTGCTATGGCAACGACAAGCCAGAAAAAAAATAAACAAATATCAAAAGGATTTTGTTGTTGTTTCGGAAATTTACTCGGATAATATTTCTATAGGTTTTGCTCTCCACTTATTACAGGTCAGAACCACTATTAACCTTTGTGGGCGCTCGCAAATCAGTAGTAATAACGGCAATGAATAGCTATACAACCTAATAGCATTCAATGAATAGATACCAGCCATTGAAAGTTATAAATCTTTTAGCGTTTTTTGTTGGTCGTCCAGGACAGTTCCGAACGCTTCTGAAAACGTTCACTTGGCACAAGATGACAGTTCTTGTACTGGATAGAACAGAAAAACGATTTCGAATTTCAAGTCGGAATCAAAAACAGAATCACGCATACATGCACACATTTGCACATACGTACTCGCCGCCATATTTTACAAATAAAGAAAATAAAAACAATGTCATGTCATCTGCAAATCTGCATATGGTGTTTTACAAATACATGAAATTCAACCATCAGAGGCAAAAAAAATGTGTTTGCATGTTCGTTTGGTATCCGGAATCGGACAGTTCTGTGTACAATTCCGGATTACCAAAAAAAACGCTATTTGTTTGACTTGTCGTGATTGTTGGCCATACCTATTATCAATCAGTATAAAGGGTGATTACTGATTATGAATCGAAATCATATTTGGTATTGCAGATATGTTAATCCAGCGAACTATGCACTATTTTGAATTAACCAGAAAATATTGCAAATATTTCTAATTTGTCAATTCTATGATGTCAAATGGATTTCATGAAATACGTTCTAACTCGGAATACGCGGGTTCGTGATGGCTCCACGATGCGAAAAAAAAACTCATAAAAATTCATCTTTCCCTGTTAGTGAGTTTAGGTTTCACATTCCTATTCATGATTATTAATTAAAGTACAACAACACACAACTTTTTCTTTAATCGAAAACGCGCCCGAAAGTCAACCTCGTCCAAGGATACCAAACAAACCGTTCTTGACTCGGAAGACACGATTTCGCGATGGCTCCATAAACGCGTAAAAAAAAACTCATCAAACCTTACGTGTCAAGAAGAATACGCATTTATTTTATTGGAAAAAATATGACAATTATTTAAAAATCCTTGCTTTTCAGAAATTTAATTCTATTTTAATAGAGAAAAATGACAAGTCTTGTTTTTTTTCAGACTTTTTATTCTACTAACTGCCAGTTAACTACTTTATAGGGCACTTCATCCTCCCTATAAGTTACTTGACACTTTAACTATAGTTAGCTCTACTCAGATATTGTGAAACACTATTTGAATTTTAACTGCTAGTTAGCTTCCAAGTAGCTTAAACAGGAACTTACTTGTATTATTGTGAAACAGACGCTTATTCCATAAAATTTAAAAATTCTTTAAAGGTAAACATTTTTCCGACATAAATTTCAAAAATAACATAAAATTCCTACCTCAATTATTTGTCAGGTATAGACAGCCAATCGACAAATTAATTTTATGGAGTGCTCGTATCTGGAGAATCACTTAAAATAATTAAATATCAAATTGCCAACAAGTTTTCGATATAGGTACAATATTTTCACAGAATTCGCTTACACTAAAACTATCCACTGGCTATTGGCTAACACAATTTATGCAAATTCATACGTGTACACTTGATAGGTTATAATAAAACTGTTGAAAGCGAAAAGGTATCCTAATTGACGACTTGATTAAATTATTTTTAAAGTTTAAAGTATTAAAATTGTCATATATAATATGCAAGGCCATTTACAAAATGCCAGCAAATCCAATTTTGTCTCCTTCCATCAAAAACAATTGAAGCTAAAAATTAAATTAATTTATAAATTAAAAAAAAAGAATCTCAAATTCGATATGAAAATGTGATTAATATTGGACAT
This sequence comes from Sphaerophoria rueppellii, assembly GCA_920937365.1. NCBI lineage: Eukaryota > Metazoa > Arthropoda > Insecta > Diptera > Syrphidae > Sphaerophoria > Sphaerophoria rueppellii. The sequence continues at coordinate 13,698,545 of CAKKXW010000002.1, read as the reverse complement.
GGTCGAAATAGGTAGTATATTTTAATTCTATCATGAATTAATTTGGCATTGGTAATTTTTCCTCGGAGATAAATGCGAATTTGAAATAATCAACCATCAGGATCCAGGTCCTTATTGTGTATGTGGTAAACTATCTCGACACCCCTGATAATGCACGAATTGTCAATCGGGGACCAATTTACTCTTTAATTATTTATTCTCATTGGTATACGAGAGAATTATTATGGATTAAACTCTATGTCAGGTCAGGATTGTGTTTTATTGTTTTGTGTACAAAAAGATTTGTGTATGTGCAACAATTTTCATTGGAATTAAGAGCTCTGGTAGAATATCCCCATATTGCTCTTTAACAAAACAATTAAATTGTTTGAACATGAAGCCGTGATGTGGAATGAGGGAACAAGAAGTGTTAAATGGAAATGTTTGTTTATTTGTCATAACACATAACTGATTTATTGTCAGAGTCGGACTATGAATCTCGACGGAGAGATATTTTTGTCCTGAGATTGACTTTTTGATTTATTATTCAAACAAATCTCTGAGTGTAAATTATGTTTTAGCATCCATCACCATGAGCAAGTGTGATGTTATGCATAATGATCATGTGGTTGCCAAGCAGGTTTTGTTCATCTAGCAAATGTTCACTTCACTAGCAACAGTTCAACGAAAGGTGGAAACCATATTGCGGAAATGTTCTTACTTCTTGGGGAACAAAATAAGTGAAAGTGAACAATGGGCACTATACAACTGCAATTTGAAAATAAATTATTGTATGCATCCTTGCAGCCTGGATTGCAGACCAAAGATGTGTAGTTTATAGTGACTTGAATTTCTGATTGGATATTAAGTCATGTGGAAACAGAATTTGCTTGGAAAATTTCGGTTTTGTGAAGTGAACCATTTAAGTGCGAGTTCTTTGATGTGTCAATTGGTAGACTAATCCTTATCCTCCTTTCAATGGATTAACATTATTTTAAAAACAAATTTCAAGTTTTCATTGTCTGTTCATGTTATGTGTATGTTATAGTGTACCTATTAGAAATAAAAGCTAGTCAGACGATCTTTAGACCTGTTTGTTTGTATACAAGGACATGCACTGGCACATGGCTGGAAAAGTTAAAATCCTAAGACTGAAATGATTGTATCGAGTGAATGCTCCAGCTCGACGACTTCCAACTGGAGGGAGGTGCGTGTACGTGTTGAAATAATTTTTGTTATTCAAATGTGTTCGTTTTGAAAACAACAACCAATGCGAGAATGATATTGAACTCTTAAAGAGCAAACGTCTGTAATATTTCCTTCAGCAATCACTATCCCGAGATTTCAAAGAACCATTGAACATGAAGACACATTTGGCTCCTGCAACATTATTCTTTGGTTTATTTTTATGTTCAATTTAAAATTTGATTACGAAAACAGCGAAAATAGCAAAACACACCATCGAGTTAAGTTTCATGTTCAAATGATGTATTGAAACGTGTATGCTCGTCCCTAATCAACAAAAAATAAAAACCAACCTTTAAGCGGAAGAATGGTTGCGACATTTCTCCTTTATTTTTACTTTTCGATTTTTTATTTTTGGTAAAACATGCTTTATGTAAGCCAATTGATTCAGTCACGTGGAGTTTCAAACATAAATTTATTTTCTGGAAGAAATATTTATTTGAACATTGATGTTGAGTATATTATAATTTTGTTTTTTTTTTTGTCTTGTCAATTGTTTTTAGGAAACGGAAGCATTTTTAGCTGTTGTCAAAATGTGTTGTCAAGAGGAGGATAGTGGGCAGTTGTATATTCTTCTTTTAAGGTACCTACCTACCTCCATGTGGCATTTTATTTAAGTAGCTTTGTTAAGAAGGATCTGCTTCTTGACATTATTCTCAAGTAACAGATTTTCGGGTTTTGAGCACATTTTTGAGTTTTTTTTTGTGTTCGACATAATCTTGAAGCAGATTTTTAAGAAGCATATAAAGCAAAATGTGAATGGTTTGGGAATTGGAATACGAAAAGAAACAAGAATCTGATGAAGGTTGTCAAAAAATGAAGTGAGTACTTGTCCTTTATTGACAGAAAAGACAAATGAGAAACAGGTATGACAGGCTTTTTTTTGTGTAGTCAAGAAATGTCTCTGACTTGAGAATACTTTTTGACTTTTGGAGGTATTTTAATAATCTTCGGCAACAAGGTAAATAAGTCAAAAAAGGAGAAGCATTGGGAAGAAGATTTAAACATTTTATGATAAAAATAATATAAGGTTTACTTCTATTTCTATATTTAGGCCTTATTTTAGGCAAAAAACTAAATTGGAAGGCAAATATTGATGAAAGAGTAGGCTACTATAGCACTCTTTATTTGTAAGACGGCGATAGGCTCAAAATGAGACATTTCCCCAAAAATAACCCACTGGCTGACGGTACTCATATATGTAGTTGTCCTATGGTGGATCACAATGGACAAGATGGTAAATTTGAATAAACTCATTACAGTCCAGTGGTCAGCAGGCATGTGTATCACAGGAGCACTTCGCACAGCATCAACAGCAGCCTTAGAAGTACTTCTAAAGCTTACACCTCTCTACATCTTCTCCAAAATGTTGGCAGCCTACTCATGTCTAAGGCCTCTCAATGGATTAGTCACAACAATGGTCGTAGACAAATTCCGATCTACCCCAGATCGATCCCAAAATTTAGGTCCTTTTAGGAAGAAGGAATGACTCAAGAAGAAAACACGATATACTTTTATAAAGACTGTTCAAAGACCGTTTGAATGGCAATAAAAGAGGCATTATCCTGGCTCATAGATTAACGTTATTATGTATTGTAAGGATATACGTATCTTCTCAGATAGCCAAGCCGCTCTCAAATCTCTCGCGTCTGTCTCCACAAACTCTATCACAGCTCACGACTGTTCATCAACTTTGAATGAGATGACAGAAAAGTTTAACATTCACCTCATTTCGATTCCGGGCCATAGCGACGTTCCAGGAAACTGCAAAGCTGATGAGCTCGCCAAAAACAGATCATTTCTGCCCTCTGTTAAACAGACACATAACATATGAACACCACTTGCTGCATGCAAACACCTTTGCAAACAATATGCTTCAGAATCAATAAAGTCTAGATGGTTACAGGGTATTGCCTGCCAAGCAACTAAACAAATAATGCCACTCATAACCCTTGAGCGGTCAAAAGGCTTGATTTCCCTTGAGCAGACAGATTATGAGCTCTACAATTGAAGTCATAACAGGATACCGCGTCATAGGGTCTACATTAATAACTTCTGTAGAAGCTGCATTTACGAGAAAGAAGAGGAAACAGTCCAAAATCTTCTATGTGCATTTACGGCACTCTCCAATAGAGGGAATAACTATCTCGGTAATCCCTTCTTCGATTATACCAGTGAACTGGCAACGACCGACACAAGATGTGTCTCTAATTTCATTAAAAGTACAAGATAATTTGTTCAATTTCATAGCTCTCCTCTTGGGGTCTAAGTGAGTCAACACATCTAAACGGCTACTCTAACCTTTACCTAACCTCACTTCTGTTTCTTAAAACATTTTTTTTGTCACTATTTCAAAGCGTATGAAAGCAGAACGGAGCTAAAATTACGTTCTCCATATGAGATTCAGTTAAGCTACTAACTTTGCTGTTGAAAAATGCTTGCCTCAAATCTTTCCCTGTACATACGTATTAACTGAAAAATTGAGTAGCTTTGGCATTGTTTTGGAAAGGAAATTGCTTATCCCCTGCTTAGATTTGAGAAAAAAGTTCTTCTTTCTAACAATAAAAATTAATTTATATTCCTCAGCAAGTCCTTAAAATTAAGTACGCTTCTAAAACATGAGTTGCCAACAACATACAGCTTACGGCAAACCCACATGCGATATACGTGTACACATAACAACATTAAATTCTCCTGAATCTTTCCGGAGATTACTCAACAGCATCAAAAGGATGTGCTGCTGTTTATTTTCGTTTGGGCTTAGAAAAATACTTTTTTTTCTACACACAAACGATTTAACATTCAGATTGACTGACAATGAATGAAAAGTTTGACAATGAGGAAAAAGCTGAGACTGAAAAGATACATGGCAATGGCGCGGCGGTTGGTTTTGGTAGTTGCGGATGGCTTTGCTGTAAAGAGCAAACAAAAAAGCACGAGAAGAAATATGGGTAAGGTTGAACACATTGAACACAAATTTCCATACATCCTTATTTGATTTTGGAATATAAAATACCTTTGCCGAAAGCAACAATGCTGGTCGTGCGGTTTGGTTAAGCGAAGGTGAGGCGCTTTGAAGAATTATCCAATGTTTCCTGGATTTTCAGTTTGGGTTTTTTATTTGCTTGACACTGATACCTTTTATATGAGAGAAAAAGATTTCCTTACATTTACACGTTCCTTCATATTTTTTCCGATTTTTTAATTTTTAAATTAAAATTTAGGCATGAACAATTGTTATAGAAAAACAATTATATTACGGTCCAACTCATAGAAATAGGTGCCCTTAAGTGCTCAGAAAAAATATAAAATATTTTTTACACATAAAATGTGTTTTTACATTCCAACGCAATCCTTTGAAAACAGTGCAAGTTTTTCTGTTTTAATTTATCTTTTTATAGTACGTTGTTTGTTTTTTGAACCTGAAAATAGAAGCGTGTACAAAGTTCCATAGATGACGAAAAGTAATAAAAGCTTTGTTTTCACACGAAAACAAAACGTGAAAAATATCTCTTTTATGTTGTGTTTTTGTCCTTTTTCCCACCCATCAACAGGTATATTGTGAAGACAAAATAAAAACGACGACACAAAACAATTTGCTCGCTTTCGAGGATATGCGAGGACAATGATGACAGGAATACATCTGTGTTGGGAAAATATGAGTATCTTATAAAGTTAGACAAAAAACACTGAACATAAAATAAAGGATCAATCGATTGAGATGAAAATTATAATTTATGTCACGTACACGACCAACGTATCTTTGTCAAGAAGGCTGGAATTTTTTATAGCTCCAATCAAAAAGGAAAACAGAGGCGCGGGTACTGTAGAAAGAGCTTTAGTGCCATGAAAAATAGGACGATGTTTTCTGGCAGATTAATATCATTGTGAAGTTTGAAAGGTATTTTGTAAAAAAGTCAATGAGTATTCCAATCTTCGATTTTATTCATTCATCACTTGATATACAAAATCTTGAAAAATGATCATCGAGGAAATGGAATAAAGAGCCAAATTAACTACACGTTCGTTATTCTATATAATTTCGATTACGGTTTAGATGTTATTATTAGGTAAAAACACGTAAACAGGGTGTCTGTTTTTTTTTAGTTATTCGTTAGAAAAAAGGAGCAAAAATGTAGGTACTAGCCTGACCAACATTTTGAATTAGCTCGGTGTTTGTTGATTGATTGCAATGAAAGGTTGCAATACACCGCGTCGATAGTAAATTAGTCGACAGTAAATACACTTTCACACAGAAAATCGAAAGTATTTTCAATCTGTCCTGTGTACACGAAAATAAAAATTAAGGACTTTGTTGCGTTCAATTCGAGAAAAAGGTTAATATTTTCCGTAGACTATTTCACTCTTGAGTTAATATATCGTCTTTTTATTGGTTTTCTACCTTCTGATTAATTTAAAACCAGAACAAGTAAAAGCCGCTTACTTCATCGCTACTCGTCACTAAGTCACTATCCAATAAATAGATTTATACACCCACAATACAACAAACAATCAAGAAGTTAGTTCCTGCCAAAAGAGCTTCGTTAGCGTGAACAGTAAACTCTTAATTCTTCCACCACAAATAGACTAAATCACTTTCACAGCTGCAGTCGTATAGTACAAAAATGACCGTCTAGGCTAAGCCATTTTACAATTTGCCAACATAAAAATGTGTCATTATTTTCGTCTCTCACGTAATGTCTTCGAAACAAAGTTTTCTAGGTACTTTTGTTCAGTTTCTATCATTTCGAACTGCTTTCTTTGTTAATGTATTCAACAGGAAACTAGAAAATTGAACAAAGTTGTAAAAGTTTTTTCTATAGGTAGGTATTTCTTTCTTACATAGAAAAAAAAGATAAACTTTTAGGTAACATGGTGTCGTTCCATCTGAGGCCAGATCCCAGATGGCGAACGCTTGAAAAAAGAAAAAAAAAAAACAGACGTTTAACAGTTTCCGGTTATTTGTATTTTTGTATTATTCTACTCTTGTCACTGGTTTTCGTTCATAACTGTCAAATTTTGAAACTTTTTCTCTTCTCCTCGAGGCCAAGCAAATAAAAACTCGCCACAAAACCACCAAAAACATAAAAACTAGCCCAACAACTTTCAGGCAACAGATAACTTTTCGTATTAAACGCGGTAGAGAAATGGAAACAGGAGCGGATTTTCTTACAAATTACAAACTTACTGATGTTAAAAGCAAATTCCTTTGAGAATACAACTGCGGATTATGTCCAGACATATGAATTTCGCTTGAATTTAATTTCGAAAAACTTTGGATTTAAAAGTACAAAATATGGACTCCACCTTTGTACCTATTTCTGAAGCTTTTTTTTCAAAATTAAATACGAATACTACTTATTTTTATCCAAAATTTGGACTTTAGACTCTCTCGAAACAAATCCCTACCTGAGCAATAAAAACTCTTAAAACATACCAACAAAAATTCAGCTGTAGGAAAAAAAGGATATTATGATCCGCTTCCAACCGAGCCACCCGCTATCATCCGGTTTTTGTTGTGTTGCCATGATATAACTCTCCCTTTGGGCCCAGACACAACTAATCCAAGTTATGTTAGAGAACCCGTTTCTGGTTTTATTTTCTTGCCCCGTCCATTGAGAAATTTCGAAGTCTTCCTTTTTTCCATTTCTATAAAGTCTATTCCGTCGGCTATACCTATACTTTCATAGATCCCTACGAACATTTTTACAATTCCCAGAAATCTGTTATCCAGTTATTAATGGTCGCCATGGCTTTCGTAAAGAACCAACAACAAAAAGTGAGAGATAGAGAGAGGGAGGGGGGGGAGAGAGAGGCAAGATAGAGAGAAAGAAAGATATTGTAGGGAACTGATTATTATATAGTGGAAATAGAAAGTTAGTTGACTTGGGTAGAAAAGTTTGTTTTTCGGATATCACCACCTAGTTAAGTACTTTAGGAAAGTACTTGGCGTTTAGTTAGTGGCGGAATGATTTTTCCGCCCTATTTGAATCAAGTTTGTTACTTGTTGACATAAGGGGTTAGTAATGCATGGAAACTGCGGGAAGATTTTTTTTTAAATTTTTTACAATTTACGACGACGCACGCGTCGTGTGGACAAGGAGAAAAATTTGTGTTTGAAAATTTGACATAGTTGTGATAAATTTATTTGTTCTGTAAAAAAATTGTTAATTTGCCATCGAATGAGGTAAAAGTAAGGGTATAAGGGCTCGGATTACGAATCTAAGGGCTTTGTGCATCCTTGTCCGATAGATTCCTTTAAAAGCTATTGGGCCTTATTTAGTAAAATATTACTCTTGCAGCAACCAATAACAAAGAACTCTTTCAATATTCTTAAGTACCTCAGGTATGGGTCACCTTAAAGCAATTTTTCCAACCATTTGTCAACAGAACACACAATTTAATTTGTTTCTTTTTTCGCAATACACAAAATCGCATTAACTATTGCACAATTCCTCATATTTCACAGCCAAGTGGCATTACTACATACCAACGGCCATATTTGCCATTGCCATCAAATTTTCCTTAACGGCTTCCAAAAAAAAAAAAATTGTGTGATTTTGTCCTTATACTCATCGAGTCGTTGTTATAATCGTCTTGTAGCTCCACATTTTGTGTTGTAATTGATTGTTGAATAGATTTATCTGGCACAGCACCCTGTGCTGACATGCTTCATAAGGAATCCTTGTTTACAGGGAACTTCCTCGATAAAATTGGCAATTTATCTAGCTACCGTGCTAGTGATGGCGACGACGACGGCGACGATGCGATGGTGCCTGTTGTTCGTTCCTGTGTTGGCAATACGCCCAAAATTTTTTGGAAGGATAGGTCTAGGGTCTAGGTGTATTTCTCACTCCATTCTTTTTCCGCTTCCATGTTCTCTTCTCTGTGTGCTGTGCCTTGTGGTGTTGCTCGCAACACTGCTGCAGTTGAAATGGGAGCATCAGCCATTTTGAAAGCATGTTTTGGTACCTTGCCAAATATCAAAATTTGTATATTGAAAAGTAATTGAATCCTTCACTTACGAGACTTTGACTTTGCAATAGCGAAACTTCTTGTTATTGTTCTTATTTTCTACTTTATTCTGCACCCTCGTTTCGTATTGATTTCATCATCAATCTTATGAGCACTGCTGGAGCTGGAGGTTCTTGCTTGTTTCGTGTAGTTTTCGATAAAAATGGCATTGCCGAAAAAAGAAAGCAGTTGTATGGTCCTTGAAATTAAAACGACAAAACGGAAACATCAACTTTACGAAGACGACACGAAAAAGGTACTTTCTCAATTCGATATTGACATGATAAATTCACTTAAATTCAACACTGTCGAAAAAAGAAGCGAGGAAGAGATTTAATGCAGCTGGCGGCGGAGTTGGCTGGAAAATGTTCAGTGAAAAATCTATTCAACGAAACTGAAACTAATGAAGTCAAGTCAAGTCAAGCGACTCGAAACTTTTCTGTCGAACACTCGATCTTATGTTTACCCTTTATTATTCTGTTTCGTGGCAATTTAAAAGAATACAATTTTCCTTCCTTCCTTTAACCCTTCTATTCAGAGCACTAAACTAAAAACATGAAATATCAAAGTTCGTCAAGGGCGATATTTATTGTGCAACATTTTGTTGGTTGCAGTTTAATTTGTTTTTTGATTTGAAAAGTTTTGTAAAGCACACAAATTGAGTGGAAGGCCAGAGGCTTTGTTAATTTGTGTACAAGAAAACAATGCAACTTCATCAGGACGATAGTAGTTTGTGTTCGAGAATTGTGGTGTTTCATGTAATTCAATGTCATTCCTGCAGCAGTTTAATGTTTCAAATAGTAATGTGTTCCCTTTTTTTAAAAAAAATGGGACATAGTATTCCGCTGGTTTCAGATGGATTTTCTATTTGTATGCATTTCATTCAGGGAAAATATTAAACAACATTAACGACCTGTTTTACTTTAAAAGGTGATCTATACTTCATCCAAAAAACTGCTTTAAGTGTCTTCAATAACGACGCAAACATTTATATTTCTGGTAATAAATTTTCTGTGCCCCAAGTTTATCAGTCTGGAAAAATCCACATAAACCTTTTCAAATTTAACAATTTATTTGCATTCAAAAAGTCAAGTAACTAAATCATTTTTTCAATTATATTATATTATTATATTATTTTTCTGTTGAAGCTTTGAAACTTTCAATTAATTGATTATTCAGAGGCACGAAGCTCACCCAAAAACGCTTAATGCATATTCATCATTATTCAAACACCATTTAATGGCAATCAACATCCAAGCAAAGAACACTTTTTGAATGAATAATATAAACAATATCCTTTTGTAAAATGGAATGCGAGTAAGCAATCAGCTTTTTCGGCATCGTTTTGTTCCCCTAAATGAGGTTAGAAAGCGTATCTTTGAAAAGAGGGTGTTAACTATTAAAATTTATTTCAATTTTGGTCGTCTTGCAAATGTCTGTTACAATACTTATGTGCGTGTACCTATGTATATCAGTTGTTTCAAATTGTAAGGCAAATTTTATTAGCAAAATTATGAATATGTATGTAAAAGATTCCTAAATGTTGCGTGGAAACGTATAAACCAAGCACACCCTTTTCTCAAAAATAAAATCGATTGTCTGAAATGCCTCTTTTGTTTTTAAATTGAATCAATTGAAATTTGCATAGTAAATTGATTGGATGCTCCTTTCGGCACTAAGCCCAAATGCACACTCAAGAGCTACTTTTATCGCACTTAACTTTTTGTTTCGCTTCATCGTCCATTCGAAATATTTCTATAGAGACCACTCCATTGAATTATTCCGAAGCAAAGTCTTGTTTTTTCTTACTAGAGTATGCAGTCATAGTCATCATATAAATCGTGCGATGTTCATATGTAGAGGAAGAGTTAGAACTATTCATTTGAAACTGTTTGCAAGAATGGTCAGCGGTATCAAATCATCAAAATGGAGAGAATTCATTGTAATTAATTAAAAATGTTCATGAGGGTGTCAATCTAAAACCTAAGAATTTGCCAAAAAAGGGAATAACAACTTTCAACTGGATTTACGAATGCAATGAGGTTCCAAAAAGCTTCAGAAAAATACGTCATATTCACTATACTGAAGAAAGGAAATCCAAAGGATCCAAATAATTATAGATACCTTACGCTCAAGGCATTTTATTCCGAATTCTGGTTACAGTTCAATGAACAGGATAAACGAAGACGAATTCTTAACATTTCACCGAAACCCCATTTCCTCTTCCTTAAAATTCATCACAACGAAACTTCATTGTTCCCTTTTCTACTCCACGATAAAAGATTTTCCGTGTGAACGACACATACCTATCAATTTATGAGATAAAACCTCTTTGTTCTCCGGATCGAATGAACACTGCAACTTAATCCATTCCCAAACAGATATTATTCATTTTCGTCTCTATTCCTGTCTTCAATAATTTCTTGGCAAAATAATAATTCCACCCTCTGTATATTCCACATAAGATGAAAACTAGTGAACCCACCTACAATGAATGAAAGACAAAAGTTTCTTCCTTTAGTTGGTGATAACAAAAACAAACAGATTTGTTTTCTCTTAAAGGGTGATGCATTTTCTAGTCCTCTAGAAGAGGTCACAGGATGTCATGCTGCTAGTAGACAGGATTTGGTTGCGTTGGAACACAAGAAAATAAATTCCATATACCTACATTTGTACCCATGTATCATTCCGGAAAATGTAAGACTTTTGCACTAAAACAAAAAGTCATGAATACTTAAGAACTGCTCAGAGACCAAAACTGTCATACAATACAGCTCTTAGCGTGAGCTATGTGAGGATGCTAAGCGGAGATGGAACGTTAACAGGAAGTCAACAAGAAGATGACAAATTATGAGAAATTCCAAATAGAGAGAGAAAGAAGAACGTGTTGCCTTAAATGCGACAAACAATAACGGTAACGGAAACCTATTTGAGATCCGGTAGTTAGCATACGCATAGACATGCCTTAAAGCCCTTCTTGAACACTACAGGAAAGACAAATATATTGTAAAGTGAAGATTTATGAGTCTTTTATGTTTGTTTTACTTGTGTCTGGGTCCAATGGTTGGTGCTTCTCTGTAAAATGCCGATTGTATTGTATTTGAAATAGAACGTTGGCAATTAGGTTTGGAGAACAATATAAGCCCGAGCGGAGGTTCGTTTTCCATACTAGACGAATGGGGGCAGAAGAGTAACCTAGTTTTTGCGAGAGTAAGCTGCAACATGATTTAATAATGATGTAGAAGGGATAACATGGGTTGTTATTAGATGCAAATTTGCTATTTCCTTTAACTGATCAATGATTTCGACCTTAGTTAAAGAAGGCATGGGTATACTAGTGTGTTTCCATTCAATTTAGAACGTTTTTACAAATAATGGAGTAGATATCAATTCACCTCCCAAATCTTCCAAGCCTCGATCAAGCAAAAAAAAAAACCTAGTCAACCTATAAAAAGCAACTTTAATCGTCTTTTTAAAAGTAGAATTGCATTACAAAGTCCTTAAATGATGAACTATATACATAACATTAATTCCCAAGCTCTTTTAATACACAACGAACAGAGTCGCAAAATAATACCGTTTTCCCAGAAGACATCGAAATCCGATTCACAAGAGAGAGCCATACAGGAATTCTATTCATTCAGAACCTGCACATAATACCTTCTCATACATAGTATATTTTGAGTTCATCGTCAATCGTCATCGTTGACGGTCATTCTCAGTTGAAACTTTTATTGGGACACAGAGAAGTTGTTTGCATATTGGATTTATTGGAAAATGTTGAATGGTACACTCAAAGATATCCTTTTTGTTATTCAAAACTGGTATCCCTAAAATGTGCTCCGAAAAAAGGAAATGACAAAATTTCTTAAAAGGTACAAGCTTTTGTGGGTCTATTCATAAATAAATGCACTGGTACCTTCAAATGCAGTTCTATACGTGAGGACAACAATGATTTTGAAAACGCAAATCAAATCATTCCTGTGTCCAATGAAAACAAATTTAAAATTTCAGAGTAAGCACTATGCATTCAATATTGTTCCTCATAGATACTATTACTTGAACTCATCACGTCTTTTTTTTATCCATGCAATTCGGTTATGGAACTCAAAATCTCAACAACTTTAAAAAGGGAGTCTTAGAATTTTTTTCAACGCAATAAGTCAGATATTTTCTCCATCATTCACTTACTCTCTTCTCATTTTTTTCTCTTCTTCATTTCCTTCCTATATTTCTTTCTTAGTTCCTATTCTCTCATTCAATTATTATTGTATTTCTTATTTTACTTTTTTTCTTTTAATTTTTGTTTAAATTTTGTAATACCAATTTTCTTATTTCTCACTTGCTGTACAATAAAAGACCAAGTCTTAAACATTCTTAAATATTCAATAAATAAATTATATTTTAATTGAATGGGCAAAAGAAAAGGCCCATCGTGATACCACATGAATCTATAGAATTACTTCTTACTAGTCGAACCATTTTGAGCTTTTTATAAAGCGAAGAAGATATTTGATATCTTAATTAGCTAGTTCACTGAGATTATCATAAAAGTATTTTCCTAGATGAATTTTGGGTCTTAGTGAAAGAGCAAGGCATGTGTAGAGAAGGTGAGAGATTGTTTCCTCTTCTTCTTCGTCCATACAGCTCCTGCAGAAGTCATTTGAGGCTACACCAAGTCGTGTTGCGTGGCAGTATCTCGTAAGGACATCTATTAGAGAGGTAATATGAAATCTGCTGTGAGAAAACAAGTCCTTAGAGCGCTTTTGGTCAAGTGACGGCTATATGAGGTTTGTGGCTGCGCACGTAGGTAAATTGTACCACCTAGACCTTGCTATCATAAAGGCTGTCTCTTTTAGCAAATTTTGCATGTAGCTATCATTTCTCTTTCAGGTGAGATTCGGTTCCATTTTTAGCGAGTTCGTCGGCTCTACAATTTCCCGTGATGTCTCTGTTACCCGACACTCAGCAGAGGTGAATATTAAATTGCTGCGCCATCTCCATAAGATATGATCGACAATCAAGAGCCGTTTGAGAGTTGGTTGAGACACCGTCGAGAGATTTAATAGCAGCTTGACTGTCAGAGAAGATGCGGATATCAGATATATATGGTTTCCAACTTAATTTTTTGTCTAATATCAGACACACCTTTTATTGAAGAAGATACAATTACTGGGATTTCATTCGGTGTAAAGAGGACGAGGTCTGTTTTTTGAGGATTAATATTAAATCTACAGTGATCAGTGAGCACATTAAATGCGATTTGGAGGAGGTCTCTCAGGGTATTAGGATGTTTTCCTGTGAAGGCGATGGCAACATCATCGGCATACGGAATCAATCTGTAGCCTTCCTTCTCGAGGGATATTAGCAGTTCGTTGACTACAATGTTCCACAGGAGAGGGGACAGAACATCACCTTGCGGAGTGCCTCTGCTGACAGACCTTTTAGTACAAAAATCCTCCATCTTAGAGTTGATGTTCCTGCTTTTTAGCATTAGATTAATCAACTCACAGAGCGAGTATTCGACATTTAGGGTCGTCATAGCAGATGTGTCAACGTTGTTGAAAGCGCCCTCAATATCCAGAAAGGCAACCATAGAATATTCCTTTTGTTCTAGGGAGTATTCGATAGTTCTTAATAGAGTATGCAAGGCTATTTCTACCGATTTCTCTTTGCAGTAAGTATGCTGAGACATCGATAGTCTCTTATCAATGCTGTTACATACATGGATATCGATCAATCTAATAGGTCTTAAATCTTTACGGTTGACATGCAAGCATTTGCCCGCCTTGGGGATGAATACTACCTTTACTTCTCTCCATTGCTGAGGAATATAGACCAGATGAACAATTTAAGTGTGATACAACGTTTAAATGATGTTTCAGCAAAGTCATCTTACTAGTGCTGTCGTTTCAAAAATTTCATGGGGAGTATTTTTGAATTAATTTGAGGAGTATTTTCTGTATTTGAGTAGTATATTTTTTTAACTGTAGATACGTAGCGTGATAAATTGACTCCGGAAGAAATCACTTGTATTGTGTTTTGTGAATTGTTTTGAAGTTTCAAATATGATATGGTTGAAGTTTATAAGCAAACGATAGTTTCATTAAATTTTAGGAACTCTAAAACTCAAATTGTGCGCAAGTCGGATAGCAGGATAGCAATCGATGTTGATATCAACTTGAGGATCTTATCCTTAAATTTTGATTTTAATTGTCTTCATTAGAGTTTTTCTCAACTGCCAAAAAAGTTTGACCATTAAACATTCAATGTTCTGTCAGATCTTGTGTTTTTTCTGCATTAAGTAAAACACTTATTTTTTAATTAAACAAATATTAAAGTTATCATATAAAGTGAAGAGAAAATTGTGAAGACTTGAGCTTGGACAGTATGGATAGAGTAAGAAAAGACAAAGTTTGAACATCTAACGGACTATGAACACAATCATTTTTTGTGTTTATTTTTAAGAGTTTATACTCTTTTCCAAGAGATATTTCTATGATTGGTGGGTCTTCGAACACAAAAGAAAATTCCTGTATCGTCTTTTTGGCCTGTGAACTAGATATATATTGGTACTTCCTAGAGAATACTTTTTGCGGAGGAGACTATAATATTATTTCAGCAACATGTGCTGTATTATGAATATGAAGAGGTATCTGTCTACTTTTTTTCTTCTTGATTCAGAAATTCATCGCGTAGTTGTTTTTACATTCTCCAAAAGCAAAAAAAAAAAACATCAACTTTTATGAATTTCCCAATGGATACCTACAACTTTCAAAATCAAAACCCTGAATTGAAAGTTGCGTACGTGAAAAAAAAAACAATCCTCAGCTTGACTTAACATTTTACAATTCAACTCTAGAGTTTGTCAACTGCAAAGATTCACAAGTTGAAAAAAGTGAAGAAAACTGCTCAAACTGCTCGCTAGCTTCCAACTTTTCTGACGCATTCATATTAAAAAATTCCCCAAGTTGTCCCTTAATTATAATTTACAACGGAACTGCTGTCTTGCGACGAAGGTTTTTAAGTAAAAGAACAGGTTTTTTAACAGTTCTATTTATAGTTATTCCACCAGTTGAATTCATTTATTTCATTACAAAATTAAATCTAGTTTTCAACTTTTACCTTTCTATTTATGCTTATAATTTCGTTTCTGGATCTTCAGGTTCAAGGTTGTAGTAATCCAAAATCAGAAACGAAACTACAAATGCAGACTTCAGTGATCCATGAAAGCGTGTTTCAAAAAATACTGGCTCATTTTTTAATATTTTCGAGTAATTAAGGTATCGAATAGGGAAACTTAAAATGAGCCTTAAAATGTTTGGCAATTTTGGTAAATTGGTAACTATGACTTGAATTTAAGCCAACTATTTCACTCATTGAAATAAGCTAAGAGATGTGAGAATATTGATTTTTGTCTTTTGTTTTATCTCATAATAAATTGAAGATATTTTGTTCACTGAGTTTGAGGAGTATATTTCGTCTATGGGTAGTAGAGTAGTATTTGACTCTCGAAAGGAGTAAAATACTACTATAGTAGCATTGCGAGAACTCAAAAGTCTGCTCATTAATCCTGAATTTCTGCCAGATGTCAGATCGAAATATCTGCAAGCAAAATTTGAATGAAAACGAAATTAACACTGAAAATAGTTCTTGTTGTTTGCACAAATGTCCTGAATATCCTGGCTTGGAATAGTTTTGACAATCCGGAGGTGCTTCGCTCCGTTGTGGCTTCAAGGTCCAGAAATTTCCTACAATGAGATTAAAAACGAATCCGTTGTAAAGCTGCATGACAGAGTTGTTGTGGTTGGAGTTGCTGTAGGAAGGAATGAATGAAATGAATTTCCAGAGAAATTTAACAATAGTTATCTCGCAGAAAATTCTGAGAGTTTTTTATCTGAATTCCGAGTGAGTTTGACGTTTAATTGAAAACATATAGGGCCGTTAAAAACATTTTTCGGGAGAACAATTAATTGTATGATTTTTACATTCTTTCAATCAAGATTGTTTCATAGTTAAAAGCATCAACTCAAATTCTGGTAATTTTATCATATAACAAAAAATGCAATAAGTGTTTCAATTATCTGTCACATAGCTCCAATTAAGATATTTCATGCCACCAAATTAATTCTCTCTCTTCAAAAACATTAATCCTTTTAAATTAATTGAACTGTATCCTTAAAAAAAACGAAACTATTAAATATGACAGATTGAACTCTCAACGACAACCACTCATAGACCGAAACTATGTCAACCACATCGCAACCAAACCGGACAAAGTGGCAACAGCATTTGACCACAAAAACCAAAATGAAATGACACGACTTTAAACCCACTGCAAACATGAAATCTACCATAAAAGCAAAAGGTCATGTTAAACGGATTTTCCACTCATTTGAAGCATATATGAATTTCCGTCCTCGCTCTACACCCATCGTAATTACAGTTTCACTTGCCAAAAACAGACAGACACGCACAAAAAAAACTCAACTACTTTACCCCTCGTTCGAAGGTTTTTCATTCATTCATATTTCATTCATTTTAATAAAATGTCATCAGGATCCTTGTTCCTTGCACTCAAGAGTCGTTAATATTACTGTTAGAACCACAAGATATTTCACCGTCATTTCGCGGTTGATTTATATGTGAATTTATTTCTTTTCTGTACGTTGAATTAAGTTGCTTCTAATGACATTGTTGCTGGCAGAATGATACGAAAAGACAAAAAGGTTTTAATGATAGATTTATGGCTAGAAAAAAATGTCATTGCAAAGTGGATAGTTAAAAAGTATGAATGTTGAAATTTATGGGATTGTTGAGTTACCAAGCGGAAAGCGTCAACAAATAATTTAAATACCTTGAAATTGCAAGATTTAGTTTATTATATTCATAACAATAAAAAATGGGAAATATCAATGAATGGTACACTGTGGCGTATACGTGCTGTCTGCAATTCTTTAATGCTTAAGAATTCTTATATTGGTTTTGATCTAATATAAAACCACTTATCTCCTCTGTCCAACGACCACAATACTCT
The DNA here is from genome assembly GCA_920937365.1 of Sphaerophoria rueppellii. Lineage (NCBI taxonomy): Eukaryota > Metazoa > Arthropoda > Insecta > Diptera > Syrphidae > Sphaerophoria > Sphaerophoria rueppellii. The sequence continues at coordinate 13,681,270 of CAKKXW010000002.1, read as the reverse complement.
CCTTGGTAAAAGAAAAAAAAAAAAAAAATAGATAACAATCCCCATAATTCCTTGAGGAAGGGTCCGTACTCTTCCTACATCAAGTTGATGGCAAAACAAAATAAGGGAGTTGCTCACTAACCTCCATTTAAACACTAAAGTGCTCATAAGTAACTTAGTCATCTTTATCGCCATCAATCTGCACAACACAAACACTCGAAACAAACACAAAACAATGCCAAGTATGTCAATTCACTTGAGCGGAATATCGTTTGCTCTCGGTTCGGTTGAAGTAACTAAAACTTTCCAGCTCAAGGGATTATCAGAGCTTATTAAAGCAATTAACAATAACATTCCCCTAATTTTGCACAAAAACAATCAAAAGCATTGTCTCCTTTTCGTGATTTTTGGTTTGGTCCTGCCGTTTCGTGTTCGAGGTTTGAGCGAACTCCCGAAAACAAGGACAATCCGGAATTCAGTTGATAACTATATCAACTCAAGTTACGATAGAGGATTATCATATTAAAGTGCGATAGAAATGAGAGGGAGGAAGAGCTACTGACATGTGCGGCTCCCGGCACGTGCTTCCTAGGAATTGTCTGTTTTAATGTTAATGCTATCCCGAATCCAAAAGAAACACAAGTCAATTGAATGAAAGTTTGAGTTACAGTAACAGCAGCTTTGGAGAATACAAATACTTTTTATCTGCCTTGATCTTATTATGATTCAGTGATTTTGAGAGATATTTTGAAATATTCAAAGATTTATTGAGCGCTCGAAATTTGAGTAAGGCACTTTGAAGGAGAATTTTAGTTCACCTAAATTTTTTTATACTATCTTCATTAATTTTTGTCTGTGTAGATTGAAGATGTGTGCATCTGTGGAAAATTAAAAAAAAAACTTAATGGGATTGCGGTTTATGTGGTAAGACTAATTAAGTCAATTTCTCATTTCTTAGACAACAACTGACGAAGGATATGAATGTGTAACAACAAAAAGCAAATAATTTGCGGTGACAGCTTAGGCATCAATTAAATTTTCGGGGAGTGATTTCTAGTGGTTATCAAACGTGACGGCGGTTTTAATATTATTTTAATAAGGATTGAAAATACCTGTACACCTGGTGTACAAACAATTCGTCAACAGAAACTAAAACCAACATTTTTTGGGTTAAGAACTGTTTTTTATATTTGAAATTGGATGTGATTCAGCTCCATCTTCACATTTTTCTTGACATAACATGATTATTATTTTTACATAGGGCAGGGGAAGGAGACCTCTCTTTAATTGCATTTTGCAAAGACATAATCACTTGCAGTTAAGTGGCTAAATGAGCACAAAAACTCAACGAAGAATTAACATATTAATCGAATTTCCTTTTTCTCTTAGACTTCGTGTTATGAATAAGAATTATCCTTTTCAACTTTTTTTAACTTGAAAGATCCTTAAGTTTTAGTTCCCAAGTTTATTGAATTCCTACTCATGTGTTGGACAAATTCCCTAAACGGATATTAAAATAAAGGATATAGGGAGGCAGGTCAGTTTCCTCAATATCCTGAGGTAAAAACATTTCTCTCTCATATTACTTCATCTACTCTCTGTTATCCTTTGCATTGGTTCAATATGTTTTCTTTCTTTTTAAAACTTTTATTTTATTTTATCGAATTTCAAAAACACAAAAGCGAACCAAGTTTGTCAAGAAAAGACATCCAGTTTTCTTCCAGCTTTCCTGTTTTAAGCCAGTTGGCAAATAAAGTTTTGTCATCAGACGGAGAAATCGTACAAATGAAAAAATCAAACGCTCCAGAAATTGTGGAAATAAAAGTTCATCTCTTAGCATTATCGTGCTGTGCACAGTGTATAGTAGCAATTATCTTCAGTGGAGGAAGGGACGTATTGAGATTGTGAACAAAAACATCGTCCAAGAGGATGAGAACGACCAAGAGTATCTGCTTATTGGAAACTACAGGCTATTTGCACTTGTTGTTAGTTGTTATTAAGCTCTGACTGGTCGGTTGGTCTTGGTCATCTATTTGTGTAGAATGAGGAACACAAGTTTGTTCATTATTTTGTTGGTTGGTGTATTGTTGTGGGATTTTAAATAAATATCCTTTGGTTTTGGAATGTTTGGGGAAATGTTAATGGACAAGGGAGGGGTTTATTTGAATATTAAAGTAACAGCTAATTTGTCAATTAGACCGCTAATTCCTTAAAGTATCGCCCAAAGCACTAGCCAACGGAAACGTTAACTGAATTAATTCGCATTTCTGGACGATTATTTTCAGTTTCAGGCCCTAACAATATTACTTAATCTTTTCAAAATCACATTGTTAGGGAATTCTTATGACTTTTAACCCAACATCGAAAGAAGTAATTCAAACGTTTTTGCACTCCTCACTCCTGAAAGCTTAAAGACTGAATACCAACAGAACCAACAAAAAAAAATCCTGCAACCATTTGACCATAAACTACTTTGCCGCAGTTCTTTTGCCCAAAATCCATTTAGCTGCAAAAAATCATACATTTTTAATGATTCCTTTTCATCGCTCAAAGTTATGAGAATCAAAATAGATCTTTCAAATTTTCCGATTTTTTAACAATCCTGAATAAGGTAACAACATTTTTCAAAAAAAAGACATTTTAGGAGACATACGAAAAGCTGAGAATCATGGAGAACGAAGCAAATTAATTCATCGTTCAAATAATTTTATAAAAGCAATTGCTTTTTTTTTGGGAAATCAGTCGATTTCAGACTGTCTTGCTATAGGGAGAACTTGTCGAATTCTTTTTATATGGTTTAAAATTCGCTCGCAAAATATACTTAATTTAGAGGGCGAAATACTAGCGAATGGTCAATAAAGCTATACTGCATTCGATTCCCGGTTTGATTTATCTTACGAATCTTAATTTTCCTTACGTTACATACATGCATACAAAAGGATATGTACTCATCTACTATTCTCCAAAGTAAATATACATGTGTTCATCCTTTCCATACATCAAATAGTTTTCTCAAAAATAGAATCATATTGTCATGTTCATGACACAAAAACAAACAAACGGAAAATGTTTAATGGGTATTTTAAAATTAAGCCGGAATTAATATAAACTTTCCGTATCCTTTTTAAGATCTTTTGAAAATTGTTTCAAAATCTTACATTACAATGTGGCTTATGAGTTCAAGTCTATTATGTACTTTTTGAATGTTTCCTTGCGCTCGTTTTAATCACGAGACGATTAAGTCAACAATGATACCAATAGGTGTATGATCAGGACACTCTGTCCTTACATTTTCTTTCTCTTTCGATAGATCAGGATATACGTCATCATGCAAAAGAAAGCACATAACTTCGGGTAAGGCTTCGAAACCTCTTTTGAGGTCTGGGATATTGTGTGAAAAGGGTAAATGTTTAAGTCCCAATAAAAACAGAACGTCCATCGAATATTTTAATGGGTAACCATCAAATTCCCTTAGCATGCCTTAATCTCAAATTACCATAACAAGAAAGGGGAAAAAAGCCCTTTAATTTTATCACCGTTAATGGAATAAATAACTTGCATTGTATTTGTATTAACAAGGTCAATGATGACCATAATTTTCGTTGGTTGCTTGGTTGAATACATAAAATGCGTTCATGGTAAAATGGGATAAGGGATTCTCATTTTGGTTTATGGTTTTTTTTTTGTGAGTCTCACAAAAAAATTACACCGGCAGGAATTTACAATCACTAGAAAGTGATGAAACAAAAAAAAAAAAAAAAATTTTATGAGACTACATTTCATCTCAGTCGTTCTTAACCAATATTAATTCAATTTGATGGTAAAGAACCATCAAAATAACGCTTCCCACAACCACATACTCCTCATTCATTGAACAACGAAAATCGCAAATACTCGAATAATGGTATTTTTTTCTAAGAAGCAAGAGTAACTTTTTCGTATCCTCGAAGAAAGTCGTTCTCGCGGATTTCCTTTGAAGTTTCATAAAATAATTAAGCTGTTGGTAGCTTGCGTGAAAATCAAACATGTTAGCATAATTTTAAACTTTAAGTTTGTACCACAAACATAACAATTTAAAATTGTTAAGTTAAAATAAAGAGGAAATAAGGTTTGTCAGCTTTTTCTCTAAATTTTATTAAGTGTATTACTATATCAGGAGTGGGATGACAGCTATGTGAGTTTGAGTTCAAAGGAGTGGCGATCAATTTATTTTGACGAAACTATTGGGAGTTGAGCTATGAAGGAAAGGAAGATAACGAGTAGCTATAGGGAATATAATTCAATGAAAAGAAAATAATCAGTTTGAGTTGAGCTTAAAAAGTTGCCATGAAAACTGTATGATTGAATTTTTTTTGGTAATAAGGTTCATGGCAATATTATATTGATGACAAAAATCAACACACGCCTGAGGCTGTATAAATTCAAAAACGTGGTTAATCTGTTTTTATATTTTACACAAGCCCTTCAACGTACAACGCTATTCACATTTCTTTTCGACATTGATTTTTTTTATTCTATGCAAGAACACAAATGTGAATCACAGCCTTCGAGGTTGTTTGGACAAAAAAGTAAACGAAGTGTGAAACGATTTCAAAAGAATAGAATGAAGCAAGTGAAAGAATAAGAAAAAAACCATTAAAATCGAATGAAAATTAACGGAAATGTAATACAAACGTAGATTTCGTGGTTGGAATTTCGCACAGGATAAATAGTTTCCGGACTTACAACATTACCCCTGGTATAGGGTTATACGAGATCTCTGTACAGTAATCGTGTCTATTTGGAAATGGTTGAGCGAATAGGCGCACTTTTTCACAAACAAATAGAGGAGCACCGAACAAAAAAAAAAAAAAAAAAACTTGTCGATGCATACGTTTTCCACCATATCCGGAATAGTTATTGTTGAACTTAAAATGACTTGATTTTTTTATAACTTATTTTTGTAATACTGACAGGTTCTTGGAGTTTTATTTAGAAGCAATATTTCTGGGTTTGAAATCACATTTTTTTAACATTCCGACACAAGCCATCAAGAATTCACCTTATAATTTGGACTACCTTTAGGCGAGTTGAACGAAAACGCAAACTCAAAAATGGGAACTTTTAACTTTTATCCTATACAAGTTCAATATTGATTATAGATTCTATGAGAAGCTCACTAAAATTTTGAATAGATGAAATATGGCGCGAATCCAAGCAAACTAATTTTATTTATAAGTCAAGTGCTGTTGGCCAAGTCATCATGGAAAAGGCACACACCACAGCAGATTTTCCGTTCAGATTTTTCCGATAATATGATTAGATGCCAAATATGATAATGTGGATTATTTTAATACAGGGAGAGATAATATTCAGCAGCTTGACTTTTTAACGAATTAAAATTTAACAGTCATTAACAAACAGCTTCCGATTCAACAAACATATAAAATAATTAATTCCCAATTTATTTGCAAAAGTAAATTCTCGAATATCCGGAATATTTTTCCTTTTAATATTAAACTCAAAATACATAAAACATGACAATGACCAAATTTATGCAAATCCTATTGATAAAACGACTCATATGCAAATCCAAATAAAATCCACACCTAATCAAGTCGTCACACCAATAAACAAAACATGAATCAGAAAACAAAATAACATATTATTTGCATATAAAATTACAAACAGTCGCACTAATACTTGCGCCCTATCATGAGAATCAACCGTTCTATCAAGCAATGTTCATATATTGAGAATACCCACCCAGCTGTAAGAGTGATTTAGGCGATGACCATGCTATAATACGAAAGGATCAACAAATCAAAATTGCATAGCAATCAAAATACAAAAAAAAAGCAACAAACATACAGTGGGAACTATAATATGGGTATAGCCGTTTTATTAGGGAGAATTTTGCTCAAAGGCCAACAACTGCTGTACTTGCCCCACGTTCGCCCAGTAGTCATCGTTCGTACGGTCGGTCGCGTCGTCAAACAGGAAGTGAATCGTTATTTATTTCATTGAAATGTCGTACTATAAATACTAAAACAATTATACCTCTTGGCTACTAAACATTATTTAGAACTTGCTTTAGCAAACAAATGCACGTCGTTGGGCGGATATGGTGGACGGAGTTGAAACAGTTGCATTTTATGCTCAATGATAGTCTCCATTTTCTGCGATGATGGATGGCCTGAGCTTATGATCCAACAAAGAAAAAGTGGATTTGTTGAACGACCTTCTGACGCACGGTGGTAGTGTCCAATTTTCTCAGCCAGAGCGGAAGCAAATTGCACTCTATTTTGGGGGAAATCAACACCCCATACCCGCCATGGTGTCCGAAAAATAATAGACTACACCATCCATGGGAAACTGGATTTGAAATTGTTGGAAATTTTTTTCGTTTTTGTTTTGTTCACTACCAAAAAGTTTTGCCTGAATAGTGAGTGTTTTCACTAAGCTAATGGGCCTTTTGCTATAATTGCCACCCAGGTTTGGGAGTTGGAAATTACAGATTTAGCAGGCAGGAATTTACAAATTTGCATTTGCTAAGAGAGAACACATTGGGAACCGGAAGGCGCCGCGCCGGCAGTATGATTCTAGTCTATGGTCCAATTGGTGTGAGTTTTATTCGAATAAGTTTTTTGAATAGAGTATATTTTCAGAACGGTGTTTGTGAATGCAAAATAAAACTGTTGCAATGTAATTTAGTGAGGGTTAAATAAACGATTGTATATCCAATTTGATCAGAAAGTGCATATTTTTTTTTGCTTAATCTATTTGCGCCTATTAATGAAATCGTTCATTACCATTTTCATTTCAATTGTTCAATTTCTGACTCTTCAATTTGTTGATTCAAAAGAGCGGTTTATTGATTTTGAATTGAAAATTAAAATGCCGACGTTAATCGGCACGATTTTTAAGTTGTTAATAAAAATTAATCAAAACGTTTTGACCAGTCGTATTAATCCAGAATTTTTAAAAGCGACTCTTCCCTACACTTTGAAATACATAACACATCTCTGTAACACTATTTTGATGACTGGTGGAGTTTTTCCGACCAGCTGGAAACGAGCAAAAATCATCCCTTTTCCAAAAACTCGAGACGAATATCGACCAATTGCTATTTTGCCTTTCTCATCGAAAGTTTTTGAAAAAATCCTCAACACACATATAAGGGAATATTTGGATCAAAACGACATGCTATGTCCAAATCAATCTGGCTTTCGCCCTCATCATAGCTGTACGATCGCTTTAATAAATGTAGTTGAAGAAATAAGAGAAAGTGTTGATAGGACAATGTCAATTTTCTCTAACTCTTAGATTTTTTCAAAAGCATTTGACACCGTAGACCACCGAACTCTATGTTGCAAACTAACTGACAACTTTTCAATTCGCATTTCCTGCAATCAAACTTGTTTCCTCCTATTTATCATCTAGGTGTCAAGCAGTTGTTGCGAACAATAAAACATCTTCCCTCCTTCCTATTAACAGAGGTGTGCCTCGGGGATCAATATTAGGACCACTGCTATTTAGCATGTATATAAATGATCTCCCGTCGTTGGGTTTCAACTCATCTTGCATCTTTATGCAGACGATGTTCAACTACGGTATAGCTGTTCTGTAGGACTTATTGAAAACGGAGTATGTGAAATAAATGAGGATTTAAATAAAGTGTTACTCTGGTCTCGATCAAATGGACTTTGTTTAAATCCAACCAAGAATAAATGTTTGATTATTTCAAGAAATCCTACAGAAACATCGTATTTTCCTGAAGTACTGCTCAATACTACACCTATTCAATTTGTCGAGTCAGTGAGAAAACTTAGGAGTAGTGTTTAATAAAACACTAACCTGGACAAATCACATACAATTGGCCATAGGAAAAGTGTATGGAGTGTTAAGAATTCTATGGGCCACCCTTTTTGGGTGGCCCATATCCCATCAAAACAAGAATGATACTTGCTAAGTCACTTTTGATTCCTTTACTATTATATGGCTGTGAAATCTTTAGTAATGTGATCGAGGTGTAAAAGAAACTGAATGTGTTTATATGTGTGCAAGGTATATTTTTGGTTTTGCGGAGATATGACCATATTTTCGCTTATTCAAAAATGATACATGGCATGAGTCTTGAAAACTTATGTGCCTTTAGAACAGTTGTAATGCTAAATAATATCTTGCAAACACGTAAACCACAATGTCTCTATAACAGAATTCAGTTTCCTCGTTCCAATAGAAACAGCGATCTGACTCCCGTACGCTACTCATACCTTATTTCCAGTCGTCAATTCTTTGTACACGCGATTCGATTGTGGAATTCCTTCCCCCAAAACATAAGGATGATAGGATACACCACTCGGTTTAAAATGACACTTGGGAATATTTTGAGGCGCTTCGATGATAAACATCTATTTGCATGTTTCTTTTTTTGTTTTCTTCTTTTTTAAGATCATTTATTGTTGAATGTATATTTATTTTCCTTTTTCTCTTAATTCTTTTTTAATAATTATTTTGTTTTTAATATGTAATGTATTATTTGTTGAATATTTTTCATTCATCGTTGATTAATTACGTTTTAATTATAAAATCATTCATTCTTTTTTACAATAGTATTTAAATACTGAAACTTGCTTTATTTCAAAAGATATTGTATCTTACTGTGTAAGTTAAACCGTTATAAATAAATAAATAAATAAATAAATGAGAGACTTTTCTTTTTTAAAGAAAGATAGGATAGAATTTTGGCACAAATCAGCAAGTGCAACAGGTATTAAATCCATTCCATCAAACTAAAAGTCTAAATTTATTTTGAACAGATACCCTCAGCTTAATCCAATTGCTGCTTTTGACAAACAATATGGAAAAGTGCACTCTTATTAAGTGTTTTCTTATTAAAATTCGTTCAAATAACCTCTGGGAAGTAGACGGTAAATTTTCATACCCCAGTTCTAATTTCAAGTTCAAGCTTCAGAAAAGTTGTGGCAAGAATAAGTGTTTGCTTAGAAAACCATAAGTCGAGAGAAATTTCAAAAAGACTTTTATAATGACTTTTATTAATTTTTAAAAATCATCATCCATTTTAATCCTTCTCCCCCATCGCAGACATTTTTCAACATTTTAAACAAGCTTTCAAACTCACTTTCTCTCTTCTACACTAGCTTTTGCTTTTTAATCGTAAAACCTGAAGTGTTTATGAAATAAGATTGGGATTAAGAAAGTCGGTAAGTGGGCAAGACTAAACAGAAATATCAAAGGTGCAAATGGCAGAACGAAAAACCGCAAAAGAAAATAACTTTTTTTTTTTCTCCAAAGATGAAGAAGCAAGTATAAGTATTGTAGAAGGCAGGTGCTTCGTCTTTGAACAAGAAACAGAGATTGAGAACGTTTGGGAGAAGTAGTCTTCGTTTTCATTACGAATGGTGTGTTAAGGTGCTCCCCCTTGATGAGAGAGGTTTATTGCTTTGCTGTACAAATACGTGCACTCCAAATCTGTGTTTTATGTGTTTATAAGAGTCGTGCTGATGTGTGAGTCCATTAATCATTTTGAATTTTCAATTTGTTTCGTTTTAAAATACGTTTCAAGTAATTTGTCATCATTTTTGTTGTTTTTGTTTTTCCCCTTTGCTCCAAGGGAGTTCTTGTTTCGTCTCCCTATTTCCGTATTGTCTTACACCTTTTATAGGATTTTGAATGTACAGTGAGAGTTTAGGCATGACGAGCGTTTTTGTTAAGACAAACTTGGAGTTCATTTTAAGGTATGTTGACTTTTTGGTATTTGTTTTGAATTCATTCAGACAGTAACTCGTGTTTATAAGATGGCACTGTGTAAATGTATAAAGTAAAAGTATATAAACATTTTTACTTTTATTTATCGTAAGTTTGTTGGAATGCTTTGATTTAAGTGCTTTAAAGGTAGGCAATATGCGTGTCGAAATCAGAAGATAGGATTTTTTTTCTTTTTGAAAGAAAGTTATAATGGATTTTGTTCACTGTGGCGTATACGCTTTTTTTTAAACTCTTTTCCACTTAAAATATAGAAATTAAGTTGCTTTTTGTTGATTCTTTAAAAGTAATCGAACAAAGATATTTTAAATGAATAATAAATAAATAAGTTACTATACTGCTTGAAAGATTGATGATAGGCGGCTTTAATAGCCATGCTAATGTGTTTTGAAACTGTTAACTTGTAAAAAAAAACAAAATGGTTGAGAAAAATAAATCAAATTATCTATCTACATATCTATCTATTCTTCTTGACTATTTTTATCATAAACAACACACCCATGATGTAAAATGTAACGCTTCTTATGAAGGTATTATAAATTTCATCTCAAATGCATAAAGTTTACCCTCTCATTAACGACGCACGGCGACGACGTCAGGAATTTCTCTGCATATAACTTTTAAAGGGACTTGTAAGGTAAAAGTTGAAAGCCACAATAGCAATACTGTTGCATTCGTGAATTTCGCGCTAACTCGCTTTTCTTTTTCCGTTACTGTCATTGTCACATTTCGTTGATAATTTCAACAAAATGCATGAAATTGTAACACAGACAGATAGACAGAAAGTGCATTGTATATGCTCGTGAGCTTACGTATAATTTAATGTCTTTTCACTATTCCATTACTTTCATCCTTTCTGAACCCATATCTACCATTGACTTGCAACTAAAATGTAAAACATAGTATAATGCAATCAAAAGGGATGGAAAAAGTTTATTTTTTAAAGGAGAAAATGACAGATGTCAGGTAAGAAAATGTCTGTGTATTATTTATTTCGAAGAAATAAAATTTAAGCCTTCCAAAATAATTCCTCTTGAAATTAGTATTTCAAAATTTTGTAACAAAGGTCGTTTTTGAAGGAAAATAGTTTATTTTAAGAAACTAACTGAATTTGCAGCTGAACATTCGTTTTGTGGAGTTCCTAGAATTAAAGGTGTTTTTCTGTAAGGTAAAGTTATTCTTTATTTCGCTTTTCAAAAGTTTCTACAGTAAAAGAAGAAATAAGAATATATCAAGAAATTCCCATTATCTTAAGACAAAGCTATGAGCGTCAAGACGAAAGAAGACACAGTTTTTTTAAGATTTACAGGGCGATAAGAGGGAAAAAGAATAGAGAACGACAAGGCGTTTTCACTATAAAAGTGTTGCCTTATAATGAAATTAATTAAATTAACTTCAGTTTTCTTATTAAATTTAAATTATTTTTTAATTATACCTTTTACGAGTAATCTTGTGTTTTTGTTTTGTAGTTTAAAACTCTTAAAAAAAATAGCTTTTAATCTTATTTTCTCATTTATCTGTTTTACTTCCATCTAAAGCATAATAATATCACATCTATTAAGGTCCCCAAAACAGCCCAAATATAAAATACAGGAAATATTATACGGATATATTCATCCTGATTTTTCACTTATTTCGATTTGAAGGATATGAAATTACTTGGAAGTTGGATGAATATATCAAAATCATGTAAAAAAAAATTATGGTATAACCTTCGCAAAAAAGGCCAGTTTAAACTCAACGATTATTCCAACATGATTTAGTAATTTAGAAGTTAACTCTGATATATGAGACAGTTAGTTTAGTCATTAAGGAGAGAAGGGAAAAAGAAGATCCTGAATATGATGCATTTGATTTGTTGACAAATCTATCGGTTTGGCTTTTGAAATTCTTCACAAGAGTAACTAAATAATATGAAGGAGAATGATTTAACGAAATTTGATTTAAAATGTTTTTTTTAGTAAGTATTCGCCACAGTGCTCCAAACTTGATTAATCATTGCATGAAGGTACTTGGTGGTGCATACCAATTGTTACAAAAAGTTGTGGTTAATCTTCTCCCGAGAAAGGTGTAGAACAGCTCCTTAATTCGTCAAATGTTCATCCGATAAGTTTTCTACCAAGTCTAGGCTACAGACAACAAAATAATTCTGGAAATCCAGTTTCGGGTACGATTCAGGACATGACACCATTAACATCACTTATAAACTCATTTTCAATATCCGAGGATAAAAGTAAGAAACCAAAGCAGAGGTGCAGTTTGCATGCTAAGTTGCAACTAAAGTATACATAATTCTTTGTAATGACTTTTTTTATAGACCAAAGATAAAGCGATCTAAGTGACAACAGGTTATTTGCTACTGATACAAATTTCCAAACATAATTCAGGATTCCATCCAATTTTTTCGATCCCATTGAACTGAAAGCATTTAGTCAAACTTTGATGCACATATATATTATAAGTCCATCAATCACATAACTTAGCCTACGCACTCAAACACTTTCCACTTTTAAAAACCCATAAGTTCCTTTTTCCCATCATAAAAGCCCTGAATCAATTCAAAATAGCAGATTTTCTAGACCAATGACCCCTCGTTCCACCATATATTTCTATTTCAATCCCTAAATAATGTTAAAATGACGCTGGAGAGTATCATTATTAAAAATCGATATTCACCATGTCAGAGGACACTTCCACTTTTTTCTATGCGAAGATAGCGATTTGTTTTGTTTTTTTTTGTTGTGCGTGCTTATCATTCTCCGGCGGCGTTTAAAATTCGCCCTATGGAGTTTTATAAATTTCTCACACACTTATCTCGCACTAAGTGCCATCACTTTCGTATCCTCTATAGATGGCGTAGGCCAAATCAAGTCACTTGCCTTGATACATTCTTCTTTCCTCCTAGTTGAAGACTTAGAACGATCGCGAAGTCTTTAAAGAACTCGTCCTCTTTTTTCGGTTTATTTCTCTGAATTGATGTTAAAAAAGAAAAAAAATAAACACTGGTGGTACCGCCACACAGACTTTAAAAATAGTCAGTGGGTTAGTGTTGCATGTATTTTAAAATTTTTGTTTGTTCGTCTTCTCCCCGAAAACCAAACTCAAACCAGAATTGATTCTAGCATAGTATATTCTAGAAAAAAAAAGTGTTTGGTGTTAACAAAAAACATCGACATTCTCAATATGGCGAACGTTGCATTCATTATTGATTGTGTCCTTGAGCCAGACTATTGACACATGTTCAACAAATTTTCGATATTTCAAACATTTTCGTTATTCCACTGCTAACCATATCGATGTATTTAATCGGAAACGTAGTATTGAATATTTTCTAAACTATTCAACATTATTTTCATTTGCCCTTTCATGCGTCAGTGACAAAAGCAAGTGGAAGAAGTGCTGGATGCTCGATGATGCTCTGCCAACAAAGGAAGTTTATTCACTCCCATTATTATTAATCATACTACTACTACAACACGTGCAGCCGTCTGACAAGCTAGTCATGAGGATTATCAAAATTATTAATTTTCTTAAAAGTCTATTAAGTAACAGCAAGTGGATGTTCTATGCTGATGGATGAGTTAACAACTACTTTGGGTCTTGTTTAACGACGAATAGTTGTTGTTTGAGTAAAGTTAGAACGTTCGCCATGCCATGCCGATAGTGGGTAATTTGTTTGCCACTTGTTTATTCATAAAAAGTTTGTTGCTTAACTGAACGTTATTAGTCATTTGAGAGGAGTGATGGAAAATGTTTGAAGGTGCTTGGTTGTTGTTCAGGACTGTTTATCCTGGGAATTCTAATAGAAAAGTTTTGAATTATTTTCTAGAGAGTCGAGTCCAGAGAACTTGTGTGAAGCTAATCTATTTTTAACGTTTTTGTTTATTTGAATATTTGCCTTTAGGAGATCTTGAAAGGATGTTCGTTTTCATCCTAGAAATTAGTTTTTGAGTAGAATAATGGGACGTTACTTCGTGTTTTGAAACATGCATTTTTACTGCGTAAAAATTCATCCTCAATTATAATCTTGTTTAAAAACGTCAAAAAAGCAACGTCAGTGAATCCAAATTATTTTTGTAAAATATGAAAAGAATTGCTTAAGATGATTTCTGAAAATCTATAAATTGGGTTGTATTTGATCGAAGTGCCACATTCCAATTTATAGTCACGTGTTTATGTTTACATCTTTTTTTCGTCTGTCACAAGAATTAATGAGTACAATAAATTTGTATCCTCAAAATTAGTAATATAAACTTCGGTCATAAACAAGACGTTAGGATTAACAAATGAGGCCAAGAACATGAACCACCTAAAAGTGTCTTGTTGTTTTTTTTCGTTCTTAAAAAAAAGGAGGATCCCAAAAAAAGGGACACTACGTCAACGTTGTCATCTTTTTACCTTTAAACTTACGCTTCTGCGACATTGTGTTGTTTGTTTTTTTCTGTCTAAAATAGAAACATTTTCCTGAAATTTATTTTGTCCTTGTATCCCATGTTTTGTTTATGTTGCTATCCCTGAGGCGAAAAACGAGCAATCAATTTGATTATAGTGTTGTTTATTTGTGTATATTTCCTCTTCTGATACGGATACAACATGAATATTCTATTTGGAATCGCCTGGATATGAAATATGTCTGGCATATTTATTCAAGGCTTGACATATCAACAGAGCTTTACTCTCAGAGTTGCCGTGTATAATTATAGGCTAAAGGTTTTCATAGGCATAAAACGTGGCCTTATTTGATTTTGACCTTAGAAATGAAATTTTGGGGAAGGACAAATTAAGCTTTTGAGTATAATCACAAATAAGGTTAACATTTAAACCGATGTGAAGCGGCTCTGCATTGGGGGCTATAAAGGTATGGGGTATTGAGATAATCGTAATTTGATTTAAGCCATTTAGTTAGCTTGGGTACACCTTCTCATAGAAAACGTTTTCCTTAAAAATCTAATTGGTTTCGTATGTATGATTTAAGGACAAAGTTACCTCATGTTGGTAAAGAAAGTGCTTTTCTTGAACAATTTCCTAAATATGTATATTGATTTTCTTAATTGACCTTCAAATATTTTCTCTCGAAAAATCTTATACTCAGAATAATTTTTAATTCGCATTTTCCTTATCCATTTGCTAAGTCAATAACAAAAGAATCTGTTCAACTTTCTAAATGGGTTAATTGACCAAAAAGTCACGAAATACTTACCTAAGCCCGGTAGCCGTCTTCTCAATGTGTCAAGCTTCAGCAAAAGGAAATTAATAAATTGAAACATATGTCAAGTTCATAGTAAGTTCAGCAAATTTCGTCCTGAAAGTGAAAAGTCAACGCATAATGTTTTTGTTTTGTGTCACATTGTTTTTGTTTTTGTTTTGGTCAGAACTTTTTCAAAGATAAAATGGGTTCCATACAAGACCAGATAGGTATAGGTAGCTATAATAAACTAATTTCTGTGAAACTTTCTAGTCTTAATTATTTATTGAGTTTTGTTCATTCCACATGTCGTTGTTTTGAAATCCGTGTCCTTAACCTGGCAAGTATACATACTTTTGCTTGGTTGGGTAAACATTTCATTAGCTCTAAACAAGCAAACTTGTGATTCTAAAGAAGAATTCGTAAGACGTCTTCTTTACTCTACCTATATGGGGTAAAGCGTATGAGAGTATGCAGTCTGTAGTCTGCATGAAAGATGCTCTCTTGATGGTTTTTGTTTTTGTTCTTCGTAAGAAAAACCTGTATATTTATCTCTAGTTGTAGAAGTTATTTTTCTTACTCTTTTTTGATGTTGGGAAATTGAATTGACAAGTCTGAAAATCAATGTTTTCGACTGTGCCGTTATGTCAATTTCAAAAATAAAACAATAATGAAGAAGCTGGAAAACAACTGGCGGAACGTAGGGTAAACCAAGATGGATTAGTTTTTTTTTACAACTAATCGCATCCAACTCAAAGATCATAAAAGCCCAAAACAAAAATTCTCACATTAATTATTGTTTTTATAATTAAACGAGCATAAACACGAATGGATAAAAATATTTCATTAAAAATATCTTATTTAGAATACTATTTAATCAACTGCAATAACATGATGTCTTACTAAGAATTTCCATTGAGGGTAGAAAATTGAGTTTATTGTTTTTCACCTTCTATACTTCCGACCTGATAAAAGGAACAAGTTACCATAACTATCCCCCTCAAAATAACTTCATAATCAAAAGACAAACAACGCCATTGTTATATTATCTTAATGAATACCACCAAACCAATGCCTGCTATAGGTAACAGGCTTTATGTATTAGCAAACACTTAACATAAACATATAATACTGGAGAACATGAAATAGGAGGATACTACATACTAAGCCTCATAACTTCAAAAACGGGGAGTTATGTTTTAATTTTGGGGAGCTTCAAAATTAATGTCTTGTCTTTGCCTTTGCATCGGATTTGGTTATGAGATAACAAAAAAAAAGCATCAAAATTAATTTCGTGCTTCAACATGCAAGTAGGTACATCTGGTTGGGGTCAAACTGGTATAATCAGTGAAATTAGGAAATTAAGATTTTCCAGCACACATTTCATAAACGAAAATTTAATTTCCTTAATGAGGATCTTGAAGCAGATTGCCCACTACTCTGTGAAGGATTATTATTAAATTCATTTTCATCCAAACACCAGGCCGGTGACGAAGGATTTGAACCATGTCATTATAATGTAAAAACATTTCAATTATTCAATACTTAATTTATGTTTTAAGGGTCCCGTAGCTAAAACGGCTGGCAGTCATGTCAGTCCAACCATGTTTGACTGAACTTTGAAAATATTAATATCAATCGATATTACTCATGACATTTTTCTTTGATGTACATGTATGTGTCGTTTACGATTAAACGTAGGAGTACAAATTTATTACCTGCTTATAGTTTGATTGAATTGACATTCAAAAATCTGATAGGAAATTCATAATAATCTGCTTAAGGAGTTTCATATTTATTCGCTCCTGTATAGGATACTAGCTGTACCCTGTCACGCTTCGCAGTGGCTTATGGTTTGCCTACTCGGGATCACGGGAATAGCAATCCCCATCTTAATCTAAACCACACAATTCTAAAGATTGACTTTGAGCATTATTGATTGTGATTGCAAATGTTATACATAAAAGACCTGAACTACTATCCGCTTCCCGCTACCCAGGTTCCCCGTTACACGCTATCCTACCTACACGCTAACATGCTACCCCGTTACCATCTACATACTCCCGCTTCCTGTCACCCCGCTACCCCGCTTCTCCACTACCCAGCTCATATGTCATTCCGACTTGGTCGATTCTGTACAAAGTACTTAAAAACCAAGTTACGCCACTACTGAAACATTCCCTCAAAATTCGGTGCAGAATACTCCAATGGTACAAAAGTAGTGAGTCGAACTCAATACCCAAAAACAAGCACAAAACATGTGCGTCACATGCATATGAAATGATCTTAAATATTCAGTATTATTATATTATAATGACATGAACCAAACCACATACACGTTGTGCAATGAAATTTACATTTTCAGCCATTTTCCAAACAGAAATAATCTTACATTTTCAGAGAATTTCACAAATTAACCAGTGTTTACTATGCTGCAAGCAGTTCAGCAAAACAAAGGAAAAATCTTAAAAATCTAGCCTAGCAGATTTCGTACTTCCTCGTTCGATAAAAATAAGACCTTTACTCCGCTGCCACAGTACCCGCTAAACTTTATACACTGCCTTACTACCCTTTACCTGTTACCCGTTACTCACTACCTGTGCCCTGCCACCCCGGAACCCCGTTACCCCACTATCCGTCACCCCATTACCTGCTATCCACTACCTCGCTACTCCACTACCCGCTATCACTCTCATTTACGCCACTACCCAAACGTTTTTTATTCACTGACATTTTTAAATAAAAATAAAAATAAAAATATTTGACGATCTTGAATATTCGTAGCTATATTGATGTTTTTTTTTTTACTGAAGTGAGAAAATCATTATTTCTTAACATTTGCGAGGTTCGTGATTTGAAAATGTAACATTTTGTTTGTTAACAACCTTCTACCCTTATTCCTCTTGAGTTTAAAACAATAATTAAGAAAATTGGTCAAACGGTTCTTGTTGAAGATGATGTGATCGGGGAACCGTATGAAACTTCATAATCCTAACAAATCTAGCTCTTAAAAAGGATTGATATTTTTCATTACATCGGCAATCAATCAATCTATTGGCATAACATAATATTTGCTTTTTTCTGACTATCTTACCTTCTTCTTCCTACAACTAAATAAAGAAATTCCATTTCATTGAAGAAAGTTTTAGTTGCTCGTCTTGTTTATGAAAAATTCATAAATTCCTTCAACAACTCATACCACTAAGGACTAAGGCATCCATTTAAGCTATATATTTCAGTACACCTATTTAAATATTTTTTTTAATTTTCATCCACTGATCTCCCGTCGTATCAGGTTAGTCCTTCAAGCATTGAAGATGTTTAACGATATTTTTGAATAATTGTGACTTTGTATGTTAATCGAAAATATTGCAGAACATAAAAAAATGAAATTGTAAAAAAGTGGAATTAAAGGATGGAGTCCTAAATTATTCCCAATGCCATACTACGAATAATTTATTTCGTATTATGAAGCAATAAGGGAATCGCTATTATGAACGATAAAATTTTTCTTCAATCTTAGGTTTTGGAAATCACAAGGAAATAGTTCAAAAGAATTCCACATTTCAAATTTTAAGTATGAAAGCAGTTAATTTCAGTGAGTCGTTTCCCGACGAAGCGTTTTATACTCTTTGAAAATGGAAATGAAATTGCTAGGCAATCGCCTTTGATCTTCTTTGGTTTCGGCAACCACAAAACCCAAAAGCATAAATACGAAAATTTAAGAAAAAAAATTCTTAAAAAAAAAAACAAAAAACCTACCTATACACTTAAAAGTATTTTTGCATGAGCATTATTTTCCATCGTATAAGCAAAAATTTAGTAAAAAATAATTTCATATTAATTCATTGTGCATTCATGACAATCCGAAAAAAGGACTTAGAAAAAGTAGATCGGTCAATTCCGTCCCTCTCATCTACACTTTGAACCAATATATAGTTCCAAATTTAATGTGATTTACTTGAATCCAATTAATTAGTTTTTTTTTTATTTTGTAAATTAATTTTAATACATTTTTTTTGTTTTTACAGAATTCTGAAATTCAATGTCCGATCTATTTTCGAGATTAACTTTTTATTTAAATTTGTTCACAAGAAGCTAAAGCTTAATTTTATTCAATTCTTTATTCATAAGTCGAATACGAAAGATGTTGGCCAAACACGTTCCATAAAAACAAGTATTGAAAACTATCTTTTTCTGCATGCATGCAATTTTACATATTATTATTATTTTCATCATTTGTTCATTTGCAAAGAAAATCTTTTCTAGTGGATATGGATTTGAAGCCGTTGTATTATGTAGGTACTTAGTCTATTGTTATTAGAGTCAAATTCAATATTGGCCAAGAAAAATGTAGAATGCATCCCCATGATCAACCCTAAATCAAGTCGTTTACTGGGTGGAAAGATAACTTATCTTTTCAATAAATTTTATCGGGCTGTAATCTTCTTCTTCTATAAGTAGACAAAAGACCATGACATTATTATAAAAAACCCTTTAGAGTTTAGAGTGTTTTATTTGAGGCCAGAAACTGCCATTGGCTCTGAACTCCGACTGCAATGTTCATGTTTGTTTGAAGAAGCTGATCTCTTTGGCAAAGTTTATATGTAGCTGGGAATCCCTAAGGAGGTTATTTCTGCATTTTTTTCCTCGTTACATTCGTTTTGTGGGGGTAACTAACTATCCATATTTAGAAGAGCCTTTAGTGGTTCATGCATACACATTTCAGAGAGAATCTATAGTAACCTATTCAAATTAAAGATAACCATAGAGTAATCGCGTCAGACGAGTGGTGAAGTCATGTCTGCTTCTTTGAAAAAAAGTGTGTGAGATGTTTTTGGTGGTTACCTATAAAAATAAAAGAGATCAGAGGAGGAAGAAATTGAAGGGAAATGGAAATATGTTGCGAATACAAACAGGAATACAAAAAATGTGAATAGTAACGTTTTTTGATTGTATATAATCAGGGTGAAATGCAACATATTAGATCTATCATGCAGCCCCTCCGGCTGAACTCAGTTGTTAACGGAGAATTCATTTGAGTTCTGAGTATAAAAGTATATTTTTTCACCTCATATATTGTCTTATCCCATCATTCTTTCATATCACTGATGCATTAAATTGAATCAATTGGAGACTCTAAGACTGCGATTTTAATTATCACACAATCATTTTTTAACATTTTCAGGGGCGTAATGAAAAATTGGCTTCCATAAGAAAGAAGACTATCTGTGTTAATATTAAATTCCACGATTGAAAAGAGAAAAAAGATATTCATTGTCGATTTTAAGGATGCCAGAAGCTTTTCTTCTTTTAACGCAAAGTTAAATTGAATCTTAAAAGAAAATATCTGTGTTTGATTTGATTAGTTCTACTTTCAAGAAACTGTTGTTTTCTGGAAAAGAAAATACGTGACAAGGACTTAAATATCTCCTACCATTCGTTTAAATACTTCCTTATACCCAAATTGATACTTTGACATTTTAGAAGACCTTCGTCAGTTTCTGTTTTTTTTTTGGTTTTGCATTTTAATGGCAAGGGTTAATTGTTTTTTTGACTTCCGAAACTGTTGATGATATAGATGATTTTTTTTCCAGAATGTTTCAGAATACTTAACAAAAAACAAACAAAAGAAAAATAAATAACCAGAACTTGACACAAAATATGAAATAAATTAGTGGCAGTAAATAAAACCAATGGACCTCTATTGACTGGAAAGTACTTTTCATACAAAATAAATAACAAAAATAAGATGAAGTCACACACAGCTCCAGGATTTTAGTGTTTTGGCAAGATGTTTACATAAAATGTTAAAAAAAAGGACTTGATATACATACCTGCTTTTATCTGCGATTACAACAACTCATGTTGATCCTAAATTTGGCGGATTTAATATTATCAGGATATCAAGAGTAGTATTGCTTTACAACACCTCCAAAGTTGAACTATTAATTTTCGTAAGCGAAGTCTATTTTGGACATGTCCTAAAGAGTGGACTGCCAAAAAATGTTATTGTACAATAAGTTATAACGTATCTAAATAGAAACAAAAAGGACAGCAGCCCACTGTGACAATAACAAACAAAAACCAGAAAAAATCCAAAACCATGATTTTGAGATCTGTTAACGAGTATTATTATTATTATTTATTATCATCAATTAAGGCAATGAAAATCGAATAAGTAGGACTCATTGAGCAAATGGCATAATAGCTACTGTTTTTGAGAGCCCATTAACATTATTTTGTGATAAATCAGGGAATGGAAACATATCATCTTAAATGTCCTTTTGATGTTATTATTTTGTGAGTAATTGCTCCATTATGTTGCTTTATTACAAACAATTGAAGGCAATTTTTAATTTACCTTCGACAGTAAGTCTATTTTTTGCACACACATTTTTTATTTTCTTCAGGGTAGCATGTTTATATTTAAAACGCCTTTTTGCCAAAAATCATCATCCCATTTTCTTGGAATTTTGTCTTTCTTTAGTACCAAATCAAGTAGACGTAGAAGTAGATTATTATTTTATGTTAATGGTACCGAAGAATGGAATAGAATGGAATGGAAGACATGTGAAATTATATTTTTTGAAAAAAAAACTCTCAAATATTGCTTACCTTCACCAATTCGAGAATAAAAAAACGGAGACAATATTTTATTCATTTTTCAAAATCAAAACAAAATTGTTGAAAAAAAAAACTAAAAAGATAAATACATTTTCTTATTTTTCACCCATCTTCAAAAACAAAACAGCTAAATCCGTTTTAATTTGAATAACTTTTGAAACAGTATTTGATTAGAGTAAAAAAAAACAATTGTTCTAGATTACCAATAAAATAAACAAAAATAACGAGCACTTGCCAGAAGGGTCAAGGTCCAGAGACTCAGATGGCTCGGTCATTTAGAGCGAATGGACACCAATGCTCCGGCCCGGAAAGCCTTCGACACTATTCCCGAGAGACGTAGGAGGAGAGGAAGACCGCGACTCAGGAGGCGCACTCAAGTGGAAGAGAACTGGAGACGACTAGCTAAGAACCGAGCTAGCTGGCGGAGACTGTTGATTGAAGCCCAATTCCACAACGGACTGTAGCGCCATCTTAAGTAAGTAAGTAACGAGCACGTTGCCCGTTGCAATTATGTGAATTGAACGCAATTTGCTGACATAATTTTCATTACATTTTTTTTTTTTTGCTAAATTTAACTACTTAACTTGCTTATAGATCCAGATCTCTTCACCTAAAACCCCGTTTTCTTTTTTTTATTTGTTAAAAGGCAATGATGCTTTTGCTGACATTTGTTTGCGAAATTGGCATCAATCACATTCTAATTAGACAGATCGACTTTTGGTTTTTCCATCTGCAATGACATAAACAGAGATTTATTTAAATTCAATTCCATCGAATTTACCAAAAAAATACCTACAAATGCAACAAGGATAGAATGAAATATACAACTTGACTTTGCTTTTTTTTTATTTTGCCTGTTTTACCTGCCCTCGAGGGGCCAAAAAATGTATATCAATATTTTATCATCCTCTTTTTGCCTCAACTTTCTTCCTCCGGTGGCTAACGAGTATAATACAAAAAAAAAGGAAAGAAATAAAAGAAAATAAGGTAAACAGCGGAATTATGCAGATTTTTTATCCGGCGTCGAATATTTTTTTAATGCGTTAATGGAAAAAAATCGATCGATCGATTCGAATATGCATACATTTCTATCAAAATATGCCGCCAATGTATAGAAGGAAAAAATGGATGCTTGTCATCATTTCGTTGATTGGGAACGGCGAGACGTGTTCAGTGAGATTTCGGTCATTTGGCACATTTCTCGGCTTTGAATTTATTTCATTTTTTTAAATCATGTCGCTCATAGAAAAATAAAAGCACAAAAGCAAAAACAGATGCCTCTCGTTACGAGGATAATGGGAAAGATTTTATTTGATACTCAATAGGTATTAATCATTCGAACAGATTTTTCAAAGTTAATTCGATTTGATCAGCTAGAATATCTATTGAAACACAAAGATTTAATTGATTCAATCAAGAGGACACAAAAGTTGTGAGAGGATTGTTTATCTGCTCAAGTGTGCATATAAACTCATATGTATGGAGGAGGAAAATTAAACAAAAATTGACAATTCTATAATATTTATAAAGCCTTTCATAGAATATGTTCGAACAAATGCCTTTTTCATCTTGACACCCATTCACTTTGTAGCCACTTAGGCCTTGGCTCTTCAAGAGCTGTCGCGCCACTCTATTTCTTTTATACCCATTCACTTTAAAATTCAGAAAAAAAATATAAACTATTATCCAAACTTACTGGCGATTAAGGAGATTTTGACAATTTTCCGTTCCGAGAGTACCAACAGAATAAGAAGCTTAAAGCCATCGAATATAACTACTGATTTCTTAATAATCCATTGACAAGAATTGGAAAAATGCATTCAACGTATTTCTTCTTGTAACTTAATCTGTACTTTTCGATTTCTGGGCTGAAAAAAGTTTCATAGCAAAGCACTCAGCAAAAATTCAATACTTTTGATGTTTCGGTATAAGTTTTCTCAGAATTCATTTTTTGTGTGCTTCTCTGACAATCAACTATACGAAAAGACAACATTTTTGTCTGTCAAATAAGAATACCCGCTTCTTAAATCCTTCTAAAGAAAAACTTCAACAATCCCTGTCAAATTGCTCTTCGTAGTTTCTATCAGTGGCGTAGATAGCTTTTCGCTATGGGGGGGGGATACATCTAGTTCGCTCATTTTTTTTTTTTTTTTTTGAAGTTATAATAACTCAAAAAAAAAAAAAAAACAAATAACAAACTTCATTGAATTCATAAGATAATATTATATTATACATATTAATTTGAATATGAATTAGTATAAATCTATATATATAAAGAGACAGCTTATTTTTGTGCTTTGTTTGCTAACCGACCTAACCGCTTGACCGATTTTCTTAATTTTTTCTCTAAACTAAAGAAGAATGAGGGTAGATGGCTTAGAACAAACAAAATGTATACTTTTCCAATCGCAAATAGTGCAAATGTTAAACAAATATTCTTTTCTCACTGCACCAAAATATAACCTAAACTGATCAATGTTCAAGGTTTGTTCGATGAGTGCTCTATGTCGCTCTGAGGCGCTCTGATTTTGCACTGAGCTGTTCGGTGTCACTCTTTTCGATGTGTATTCAGTGCTCACACCAGGAGTGCACTGTCTCTTGAACTGAGCTAACTGCCTAACGACCCAAGTTTTTTTTTGGGGCGAGAATTTTGGGATTCGAAGCTGGTCAATTCAGCTGTTTCTGTTTAACACAGGGAAAAAACACACTTCTAATGCGTTAGGTGTGAAAAAAACTCAGGGCAGCGATAAGCAACTTAGTTCGCCGGGGCTGGCAAACGAACGAACCTATCGCTGTTGAATACTATTAGATTTACCTAATTTTATTTATTAACAGGACTGTTAATTATGTAAAGAAATATTTATCTCTTTCGTGGCGCTGTAGATATGTATGTATGCATGTGCAAATGTAGTTCTTTTCACCATAAATATTTGTTTTGATTTTTTCGTAGGACTGAAGGAATATTTTGAAATTGAAAGTGCATGAAATTTTGACAGTTTGACAAAGCTTTAGAACTTTGGGGAATATCAATAAAAAAAAAAAAAATTGAAGTACATAATTACTATTGGTAGATTTGTTAAATTGTTGGCATTTGAAGAGGTATAATTTCAATGACTTTTTGGCGGACTTCAGTTTCATTGTTAAAAGATGAACATATAAAACATATTATTATAAAGAATGATGACAGATTAAGTTGGCATTTAGGACAGACTGGTGACTGCTGACATCCGTAAAACGTGTTTAACATTAACAAAAAAAAAAAAGGAAGACAGGTCTGGTCACCCTCTATCATTCTGAACTTATTATTATTCTTATAACACTTAAACATGTAAGCCAACAAAAATCCAATGCAACATCTCAAAACGTCTAGAATGGCAAAAGTTCCACTTTGACAGATGATTGTCCAATGGCCAACAAGAAAACATTGGAAGCATTTATTAAAACAATGAAAGAATTATATAGGTGGAAATCAACAATTGTTTGCTAGTGCTTTGGCACTTTTGCCAGAAAATTTCAAAAAAACTTAACCTGATAATCCTCGATCTACACCTGATCGAGAAATTAACGCGAGTTTGAAGTTTTCAAGTTTGTGGAGATATGTAAAAACATTGACACTAATGACACATACACGAGTTCAAACACAAAACGATCATTCTGTAGTTAAGTAAAAGAGAGGAAGAAATTTGGTTTCTTAAGAAGAGAAGGTTGCAACTTGAGATCTAAAACCTACAATTCTACAAGTCTCTTCGACAAACATTGGAAGGCACATACAAAGAGGAAGATGTGCAATTCAGATTCAATTCATTAAAGTAGATTAGAAGGTTTTTTTTTATCCCAAAACTATTATTTTGTCTTTAGGATCGTAAAGTATACATTCAATTATGCGGTGATCTTTTGTAAAGTCGTTTCGCCCACAAAAATAAAAAAGGCCAGAGCAGTCATATTATGTGCATGTAAATTGTACCTAATGCTAGTATTCTATTATCATTTCTAAAATCCTGCAAAAGTGTAATGCGGGTACAACGTCCCTCAGGTCGGCTAGTACATATATAAATAAATAGGTACATCACAAAATAAAATCGACTTTGAATTGTTTCCCCATAGAATGTAGGTATAGAATATACATTTGACAATGTCTCTAGGAATTTTGTGAGTAGATAGGTACTAATGACTGAATGCGTTTGTTTAACTCGTTTGGAACTGGTTATGTTGAACAATTATCGATCCCAATGGGGGGGGATATATCCCCCTGATCCCCCCCCCTATCTACGCCACTGGTTTCTATAATGTGTGTTTAGGAATTATTCAACAAACTCCAAAAACTCGAAGGACCAGCACAAAATCTTCCGAAAGGGCAACAGATCTTAAGTAATTAATATAAATTAAACACACAGCTTCTTTAATTTATTACAGCTTATATTATAAGTACTATCTGGTTGCAGTTCGGAATCCAAGTGGACGATTGATTGAGCAAAAGAGAAGCTTATGCACAAACTGTTATACAATAATTGTTTGAGTTTAAATTAGACATTATGTATGTACAATACATACTTGGTTAGGCAAAAGGAGTTTAGAGCATTGAGTGAAAGTTAATTATTTCATTATTTAGAATTCAAAGGGTAAATTATTTAAGTTTGGCAATTAATAACAAAGAAATAAATGTAAGTTTTTAAATAAAAAAAAAATTCTTAGAAATATTCTTAAACAATGTGCTTTTATGACATACCAGAAAAATTGTACGATTCGTCGAATATACATAGGTAGTTACTCTTTTATGTCAACTGTAAATTGCAATCACATTTTGGTTAAGAAAAATTGTAACTACACAAATCAAATTAAAGCCCCTTGAATGCATATCATGCATGTTTTTTTTTTAACTCTTTTGAAATCCTGTTAATTAATTTCTTTTGAAAATATAATTAAGTTTCTAGGAAACCAACTGTTCTGAGTTTCATATCACAAAGATAAATATTGGTTTTCATTTGAAATTTCGCAGCCAGTCCGCCGCGTGCCGCCAGCTATTTCTGAAGAATTGCGTGCATTTGGTTCAGTTTATTATATTTGGGAATACGAAAACAGCAAAGCAATTATTAGTTTTCGGTTCTTGGATTGGGTGACTTCAAAAACAATTCTAGAGATTAAACAAATTCAACCAAAAATCATAAGCAAATTTCATATATCCACAAAAACACATCAAACATGAAAGATTAATTATTTAGGCATCTCCGACCAGCTTTGTCCCTGACTGAAATGAGGAGTTCTTAATTGAAATGTTTTTCATGGAATTGCTTCAAGGAATTACAGGATAAATGCAATTATTATTTCATTTGAAAACTTGTTTAGATGTTCTGCAATTAATTTCGTTTATGAAGTGAAATAATTTCGATGATTGAAGGCATTGGCCAACTAATAATAGAATACGAAAGTTCTTTAACACCTTCTGTTTTCAATACAGAAGAAATTTAATTTTCTTAATAACAGCAGTATTTTATTTTATTTTATAAGGTGCTAAAAAACAATTTTAATGTGAAAAGCGAATAAATCAACTTAAGCAAAGCAGTTGAGGTTTAGAGATCTAAGCTAGTTGTAAGCATGTTCATGTTTGGTATTATGTAAGTTAATCGTTTTCGTTATATAATGATATTAAAAATTAAGAAAGATAGCGTTATATAAAAACAAGACATTGAATGTAAGCCGTTACATTTAAGAGAGAGTATTTTACAAATTTAGAGAGAAAACAAAACATAGAATTTAATTCAATTTCTTTTTTTTTTCAATCAAATACCCAAGCAGACAGCACTGCAAGTTAAAGAAAAGAATACATTTCTTAAAGCAAAATAAAATTCCCATCTTTTCCTCAATTTTCAACCATCAAAATATGATGACCTCGAATATAGAACCCTATAGAGTGTTAATATCGATTCACTTATTTTAGTTCCAATAATTCTACTTCGTTGATGCAAAGAACGTCAAGGGCTTAGATTTATTGGCAATTATGGTTCCTCTTGGGAGTGTCTCTTTTATGTGTTTGTGGTTAAGCTACAATTCGGTATCGTGGATATAATTTATTGCTCTCTGACATTAACATCGAAGATCGGATTTCAAACAAATTTAGGCTTATCTTTAACTAACTTTTTCTGGGAAATTCCTTCTTTTTTTGTTCTTGAAGTAAGAAGTTTGAATGACTCAAGGTGTTGACACTTTTTGGGGATTGAAAGTAGGAACGTTTTTAATGGAATTAATTAATTAATGGAAAACAAATCAGTCCCTTAATGATAATTGTCAGAGGATAATTGAAGAGGCAAGTTTTGTTCAATATTACCTACCCTACATTATAAGGAAAAAAAAGTAGAAAATGTATACATTTTTAAAACTCACAGTTTAAATTAATATAAACGAAATTAAAGAAGAAAATCGAAGTCCCTCTTCCGTCCTCATCTCTAACAAAAAAAACCTCCAAGAAAGAAAATCAATTTCACATAGAAAAGTAAAATGAAAAAAACCTAATCCCCTATAAGTATGCCATTAAAGCAAAAAAGCAATAACGACAGTCTAGAATAATAACGGTGCCAATATGAGACTCCTCGTCCAAGAAAAATATAATAATAATTATCTTTATGCTTCTTAGGTCCCATTTCGAGATGAAGTGTCGTCTTCCGCCATGCAATTTTTATTTTTAAGTAAAGAACTTCTAACACACAAGGGGGATGCTAAAAATGGCATGCCGTAGCATTCTCTCGTAACGTCTGTATTATAATAAACAATAAAGTAGCATCGTTAATATTTAGTGTTCTTTAACGTATCTTCTATGGGGGAACAAACTAAGAAAGAACTAGAATTGTAGAAAATGTGTCTACAGATACCCATGAATCCTGTCCCGATTTAGTCGGAGATGGGGAAACTTTCTTCGGAAGGATTTTTTTTTCTTTTTTTTCTTTTCTTCTGTATTTTGCTATTTACCGTTAAATCATTGAACGTGGTGGTGGACGCTTTTCTTATTTACTACAATCCAGTCACTTGTGCTTCTTTTGTTCATTTCCTTTATTTTCGTTGGCGCCCGCGTTGAGCTTAAGTAAACAATAACCGCAAAACGTCACCAGCTGCCTCTGGCTCAGCCTCGATACTGTTTTTTTTTTTTGTGTCCCATAAGCGAGTACCAACCGTCTCTCTTGGGCTTAAGGTGTATATAAACTGAAGTTGCCTAATGCCTTGAGCTTCCGGCATGTTGGCTTCGTTAACTGAAGTGTAAGTGGGATTAAGCATTATCCAAATCGAGTTCCACCACCTTCGTAACTATTTGATATAATAAAAGACGAGGAAAGCAATTTTCTTTCTTTTAGCTCAAGTGAAATATAATTTACATTGAACTTTAGTCTGATAAGTTACAAGTGGTATGATAGTAAGGAATCGCTAATGAAAAAAAAAAATCATGATTCTTAAATGAAGCTTATAGATATGGAATTATAATTAGCAAACGCATGTTTACTTAGTGTACGTACCTACTGTCTATTTACAAAATTATAAAATTTCTAGAAAACTTGTTGAAAGATAAATTAACACGAAAACTTGTGTGAGTTATTCAATCTCTATCAATGTTCTGCTCATACTCATATCTATCCTTGATAGAGTTTTTAAACAACTTACTTTCTTGAAAACCAGAAAACAAATGTGTAACAAAGAAAATCACAGCGCAGAGTAAGTATGTTCAGGAAGCCAAACACTGTATGCATGTAAACTCGCAAGGATCATGTTACGGAGAAAAGGAAAAAGTCTTATTTTTGCTTATTCTCTTTGAATTGTTGTCAGACATACACAGAGAGAAACAAAAAACTTAAAGATAGAAGAAAAATGCATCAATGTCTTATACCAGGATACCATAATGTCATCTCATTACCATAGATGAAGTTTCTTTACTTTAACCTGTATCCCCTTCGGGCCTTCTTCACCTTGTTTACTCATCCATCCCGAAAATTGGCCTACGCAACGCCACCCAATTTCGAACTAATATTGCTTTTAAAAAAGAGTTTCTTCTGTACCATAGGGTTTTGACTTGTGCTCTATTAGTCCACAGTCTCAATCAACCATTGAATAAGAAGTACAGGAAGCGGTGTTAGCTACATGTACAGTGTACGTGAGTGAAGCAACAAAAATGTCCATTTTTGGGGTATGTGCTGTCAATTTTTAGGGTATGTGCTGTCAAACTTTGACTGTGTTGTCAGTCGAGTTCAGGGGTGTATTATTTCTGTTCGTGATGGTAAGGCGCTGCAATTCGTTGAGTTCCCGTAGTGTGCACGGTTGTTTTGAATAGTTCTTCCATCGTGTTTCGAAACGTTTTTATTTGTTGGTTGTATTACAATAGGCGTAATAAACGTGATGAATTACGGATGAAAAATCAAGAAAATGTACTGGAAAATAAAAAATTAAACATTAAAAACCGTGCAGTGCACCTTTAGTGTTAAAACACCATGCTTCCTAAAAAAGAATTGAGATTGAAAAAAAAGTTGAAGCAAAATCGATGAAATCTTGATTCAATCAAATTTCGCTTGGCGGCCTGAGATTAACCATTCAACTGCAGACCAGCCATGTTGTAATGCGTTTGTGTTTGTGAAACTCATACTACTTAGAAAAATGCTTCAATTCTTTTTCATAAGACCCCTTCCTGTACTTCTTATTCAATGCAATCAACAATGTGGCCATATTACTGAGTCTCTTCTACGAGTAGTATATTCTTAGTTCAGTGTTGTCATATCCTTCTAGTTTGTTGTTTGTTTGATTGCAAAGTTTCAGTTAATTAAATTACTGAAAATAAAATGGAAAAATTGAAATTAAGTTTTTTACTTGCCTTCATCTGTTTTCAAAATTCATACTTTTTACTCCTAACTTGGAATCGAGAGCGAGAAAAGTATTTTGAGCTTATGAGACAAACTTTAGTTCCGAATAAGAAGGAGTGTTAGATATACAATTCTAATATTTTTGATATTTTATTTATTTTATTTAGCTTAATCCAAGCTTTGACTTAACTTAAACTTATCACTAACTTAGAACTAGTTTTTTTTTTTTTTTTTTTTTGGGTTCTTGTTATCGATTTTGAACCTTGATTCGTGTGGGCCCTGAGGCCCACATAGAAGTTCTTTATTGAACAAGAACCCAAACATTTCGTTTTAGAAGGGTCTCAAGGAAGCGGGTAGAAGTAAAGGGTATTTTTTAGAGTGGATTTAGAGATGTTAAAATCGAACACTGAATTTGCAGCATTACAGTGACGAAGAATTCTGGACATTGGTTCGAAGAATCCATAGTTTGTGCGGTGATGAGGAATATAAAAAAGAGAGACAGATCGCACGTTCCGAGGGTTAGTGTTGAGTTGGATTTTGGATTTTTGATATAGTTAAAAGTGCGAGCTAAAGTTGGCAGAACGTTAGACAATGAATGATAGATAACATAAGAATAAAAAGAAATGAATAACCATAATTTTCAAACTTGACTAGGGTCCTGCATTGTTATTTCAAAATATCTATACAAAATACAGTTTAGAGTGAAATAGGAATTTACTGCCAGTCATTAAACCTATATTTTATCGCTCACAATGCTGTTCTTCTTAACTGTATCGTTAAATTAATTTTTGCTAAAGCACGAACTAACTTATATCTGATGATGATCCTTCACATCATATTTGATGATAGCTACCTTTTTATCGTCCTAAATATGTATTATACTTCAACAAAAGCCCCTTAGTTGAATATCGGTTATGTCATCCATTTAAAGCTATGAACAGAACGCTTTCTCTCTCTATCTCTCTGCACGACTGCATATTTCCAAAGAAACATAATGCTTTCGCTCATAAGGGACCTTATCTTATCAATGGCTTAACACAATATAGCTTTACTGATTGTTCAGGGTAGGGAGAGTCTTAAAAAGGTTAACGGAATAGCTGAACTGAGGCAAAGAGATGGTTAAGGCTTAAGGGTAAATATTAAAGGAAAAACTTGAGGATTCTTAAAGTGAAAATTAATTCTTCTGAAATTTCAAATTCCCATTATCCACTTAACGTGTATGGGAAATTTTCATCACCCGAAAAGCATAAAACAACCTCAAATGGAATTATCACCCACTGCCATCTTCTCATCATAATATCAACCATTCAAGTTTTGCAGTTGAAAAATGGTCCCTGTGCAAGAGATTGTATTCATTTGTAAGAATATAAAATTGGAAATGTATACACAAAGGAAAAACCTTTTAACTGGGGCTCGATGGTACCTATAGACACTCTGGATTATTCGATTAGAATTGAGATAATTAATTTTGTTTCTATCAGCTTTCAAATCGGTTTTTAAAGAGCAGCAACAGTGCAAGCTAAAGAATACTGCTATAGCAGTATTAACACCTTACTCTTTTCTGGAACATGATATTCGAAGCACACAAAAGTCTATATTATTAAGAAACCTAATCAAGTAAAACACAGTGTTGCTTTTGAAAGAATTTTCAAAAATCCTCTTGCTACAAAATGACATTTACTTTGAGCTCAAGTGCCAATACTTTTTTGTAAATATGTGTTCGTAGTGCCAAAGTACATTTACGGTTACTTTTATGGTTGCTTAAGTACAGAAGCGAATCCTTTCAAAGCAAAGGTATGAGGATACTCTATATAAAATATTGGTCTTCTATCCTCTTCAAGCGGTTTTAACTGGAGCTCAGCATCTCTTTTTTTTTATAAAAGGATGAACTTCACACACGACGAGAATAATAAGCTCGTATAAAAGAGATAACATCATATACAGAACTAGCAAATTCCCTGCCCGCTTCGCAGGGCTTCGGCAAACAACGGTCGTGAAATTAGGTATTGGCTGGATGAAGAATACGGTATTCGATGGATTTGCAGAAATGGAACATTATTCCTAGAAATATTGTGTCTGTACTTGCTAATCTGATGAATTCTATTGGTTTTTCAATTCTTTTATATCAATTTTTTAGTTCATGTACCCATTAAACATACCCCAAATTTAACTATCTGAGAGAGTTTAGTTAGTTAGGGTTTTGACAGCAAGCCATGTAGGCATACGTATACTTTTAACCCTCTTCAGGATTGCACAGTGTTATAAATTTTCTTGAAACTATCAATTCTTGGGAAATTTTGAGTTTTACAATAAAAATATTGAAAAAACCCTAAATTCGGTTTTCTTTCCTGTTTTAGATTTTTTCAAGTGTAATTAAATGTATGGGTTTTAAATACGCTTATCAATGAGATTTTATTTAATAATTTTTTTGTTCATTAGGTAAAAATAAGAAAACTTTGTATTCCTTACACATCATTTGAAAAAAATTTTGTTCGCGCAAGAAAAAATTGAATACCATTTAAGAATTGACCTTAACATGAGTCAGGGAAGGGTACACCAAAGTGAGCCTCTTTTTAATTCGTCAAATAGTAATGAAAAAGTAAGAAATCAGACTTTATTTAAAAACGATAATTATAGAATATGACCAAGAATCACATTCCAAAGGATGGCAGACAAATTACAGGATATCCTGTATAGTTGACCATGAAAAAAAATTGGTATTTCTAAATCAACACCACATATTTTTAACAATTGACCTTGCGGCTTATTTATTTTTGACAGGGAATGCAAGTCGAACAGGAAACTGACGACGTTTAGAATCAAATGACATATCTGGTAGCCCATTTGCCATTCACTTCTTTACGGCTTTGCTTGTACTACTGCAAAGTTTAAGTTGATTGATGTTCCAAAACATAGAAATTGACGCTCATACTTTCAGAGTTAAAAAATGTGGTGGCAGTCCTGGAATATGAATCAACAAAATTCAAAAACTCCGCCTCGTCGTAAAAATTTCTACATCGTTTTCATTTTTGTAATTCTGTCAAACTATTTGTGACCAAAAAATTGTCCACTAATTTATCTCGTTCAAAATAAATTGTTGCATCGATTTTAGAAAGACTTTTATCTGCACCAGCTAATATTGCACTTCAACTCAACTAAACGTGATTTTTTAATTTTCTTTACACTTGGAAAGACATCTTGAATCAACTGTTGCTTTGGACTTGCATTACAATAAAAATTGTTTCGAAGTGAAATTCGGCCTTTAGAATCAAGTGAAATTATTCCACTTCCAATGTCCAATAATTGCTTAGGAAATTCTGCTGCAGATACATCGTTCAGTAACTGCACATGAACATTTTTGGCAAATTTAAGTTTCCTGAAATACCTCCATAAAATAGATGGTTTTAAACAACTCAATTCGTCTGCAGCAGTTGACCGTGGTATAATCGGCAAGGTTTGTCCTCAGCAGCCACAAGATTTAGGGCTCCAAATTTTTTAAGTTGTGGGATCAAAATCTTAAAGTACCGGGTTCATCTCAAAAATATTTACCAATACTTTGATTGACCACACCTTGCATAATGGTGTAATACACATATATACTTTTGTTGATCATGTCACTTCAACTCAATAGTTTGCGCAAATATTCGTAAACCAATGCAATTTGATACGAAGTAGTGCTTGATCAAGAACATCTTAGGCTGCACAACTTCGAGCAACCAATTCAATTGTGGCAATGCTTTATTCGCAAAACGTTTCTGTACACAGATGTGCCAGTTGCATTTGGAAGCATTCAGTTCTCTATCAAATTGGCACATGCAATGACAATAACTATTGACTCAAGAATTGAGCACACCATGTTATCAAACTATATTAATGACATATTCCATCAACGTTCACAACAGTGTAAATAAGCCTCTACCTCTCACATACTCATATACCAGAAACGCACTCACTAAAAACAATAGGATATACATATGTATTTTCATACTCTAGAAATTTCATACATCAAAACAACGTTTTCCGGGTCAGCTAGTTCAAATATAATTTCATATCTTCACTGACATTTTTTTTCCGATCGAATAAAAATATTTGTCACAATTCTCAGACGAAATTGAGTATTCGTATATTGATAATTTTTTTTTTGGAGTGCGAAATATAAAATTTTTTAGCATTTTTAATATTTGAACCATTTGTGATTTGAAAAGTATACATTTTATTTTTGCTAAACCTTCTACCCTAAAACCTCTTGAATTAAGAGAAAAAATTAAGAAAATCGGTCAACCAGTGTGCCCGGTTAGCGAACGAACACAAAAATTAGACTGTTCTTTTATATATATAGATTAGGTTAGGGTTTAGCCAAGAACAAACTTTAATTTACATACATTTTTCTCATATAGTCACACATGTGGCCATCGTCTTGTGTTAGAGTTAGTTTGTATTTTCTATGTTCAAGACAGGCTGCAAACATTCCAGAGAGCGTTTGTCAGTAATTACCTTTTGTGTTTAAAAGTCCTTCTAATAATTTGATGATAAGTGAATAGCTTTATTAATATTAATAAAAAAATAATAAATATTAAATCATTATTATTATTATTACATCACAGTACTTCGCACATAAATGTAACGAACTACAGACACATACAGCACTGGCGACTGAGGCCATCGGCCGAGACAGAACAAGACATTAATACAAAAGAGAGAGACAGATAGACACATAGAAGGAAAGAAGACATAACAGAAACCTTCGTGGCACAGAGGAGGAGACACAGATTTATATTGTCTCATATTATCGCACAGGTGGCCTCAGATAAGCTGGCGATTTTTGTAGAAAAAGAATGCTTACTGCCGAAGCTGGGGCTTGAACACGCAGCGTTTTGCTTAGCAATCGACTACTCTATCCTCTGAACCATGGCCACCTGCAAACCATCAGTCATTCCACTAGATAGGGGCAAACCCATCAGCGCCGTGGGCGTGATATGAATCAAGAAAATTTATAATCCAATGCACATCACTTGGCTTTCATAAGTGTAAAAACCGTCAGTTTTTACTCTTCTGTTAATATTTTTGCTGTTACTTTGACACTTTTGTGAGAAGTTTATCAAATATCGTCCTAACAGAATGTCTAAAATTTAAACTCACCTTTGAACTAAGAACACTTGAACCGCGTCGAAAAATCGTTTCATCTCAAAGTTCGAGCTTCGTTTCGTGTTACTCCCAGTATCCAAAAAGGATAATCAAGTTCTTGCTCTTTTAAGTAATAATCGTAATGATGATGGCATGGAGGAATTAAAGGCACGTGCTATGTGCCGAACATTCTGAATATCTGAAATTCCGACCCGATCACTGTCACAAAATTATTGTCTTTATCCTGATAACGTTGAATCGGTACGAGAATCAATATAATTAACGGTAGGCTTTTTTGAAAACAAATACCAATACCATGCCTACATAAAGTTAATGAGATTTCTGTTCTGATGAATGTACAAATAAGATCGCTATCTTATGCTTATGATAACTCAACCCTTGCCAGCATCAATCATTACTCTTGAACACTGATGATTATATTCAAAGGCAAAATATAGACATTCTATAAGGCTTTTGGCAGAAATCTGTAACAATCTGAAAACCAAGTTGGTAACCTTTGAAGATTTTTGATTCACCTTCTTTCGTTTTAGAGAGGATGAGTTATTGTAAGAGATTCAGGTTATAGCTTGGCGATGACTAATTAAGTCAATTTCTACGACAACTAATGAAAAATATAAATTATTATTAACGACGAATATCGCGAGCAATTTGTGTTGACAGTTTAAAAATAGATTAAATTGATGGAGGAGATTTTTTAGTGTACAAGAACGGTGTTGTGTTGTTGACAACCTTGATACGTGACTTCAAAGAAGCTGTTAAGCAAAACGGACGGCAAAAAATATGTCTGCCTTTGAATCACTCATTTTTTTCAGCAATAATACACTATATTCATGTTAAGTTCACTATGGCGTATTAGTGCTATTTTGTTTTCGACAATTTCTTTCAAGCTTATCTTATAAGCATTTCTTACTGATGTTAGCTACTGCTACATGTTTTTGCTCTGACTTACCCAACGTGAATGTCTGAAAGTAGTTAACCGAAATGTTTTAAGGAACATCATCGTTTGTTGTTTTATTTTTACTTTAATGAAGAACAAAAGAACACTTACTTTTGGAATATAATCTTCGAACTTCTTAACGTTCTTACCTGTGACTGCAGCTCGATGACGGAACAAAAGCAGTTTTTGTTGTTTTGTCCTTGTGAAAGTTCGAATTGCATTTTCTTGAGGGGTTTTAATGGTTAGTTAATGAGTCTTCTTCTAGGTTTTAATTTCCTGTAACACTTCGAGAATTTGAACTGTCAAATTAATCAGCAATGAAGCGAGGAAACAAAGTTTTTCGAGTTGAGAATTAATAATGCTTGCAAAAGTTTAGCAAAAAGTTAATTATGCTGAAGATAATTTTGTGGTTAGGGTACATTAAGCAAGTATGCAATAAGCCGAAATGACAGAATTTCTTAGGAAAACTTTATTTTATTGAAAATATTACATTATGCATTTATATTACTACGCGATTGCATTTTAAGTCCAAGAAAGCAGTGCTTTGAAATGATTCTTCGTTAGATTTCAGCGCTGGAAGGTATTAAATTTGTCAAATTGTATATAGGACGTTTTCATAAACGTGAAGGTCTTATACTTTATTATCTGAGTTAGTCGTGTTCTAAAATGCAGATTTGTGTAATTTGCAGATCAAATGTATAAGGTTTGTTGATAAACGTCATAAGTACCTAGATAAATAAATAGAGTACCGCTACAGCTCCTGAAGAGCCAAGGCCTAAGTGGCTTACTCTCATCAACAATTCTCTGGGTGCGTGTGAAGAATTGAGGGG
The DNA here is from genome assembly GCA_920937365.1 of Sphaerophoria rueppellii. Classification (NCBI taxonomy): domain Eukaryota; kingdom Metazoa; phylum Arthropoda; class Insecta; order Diptera; family Syrphidae; genus Sphaerophoria; species Sphaerophoria rueppellii. The sequence continues at coordinate 13,643,968 of CAKKXW010000002.1, read as the reverse complement.
ACCTACAATTTAAAGCCGATTCCGAACGGCAAAGTTGACAAGTACTTTTTCATGACAGATTGATACTCTTGGAAGTTTTGTCAGTTCTTCGCAAGAGGCAATGCCCGTGAAAGATAAAATTAAAACTATGGGCACGAGACGAACCCAACCCACGACGTTCTGCTTAGCAGCCAACGCTCCTAACCACTTAGCCAGCACCTGCTCCGAGTAAAGCTCTTGCACCAAGTTTCAAATAGATCGGTTAAAAAGTCAGGAGTAGTTATTGCAATAAAAACGCAATAAATACAACTTAAACCTCAAAACTTCGAAATACTTTATCTAAAGGTTGATTATATTTTCATCATTGTAGGCATTCCAAATTCATAGCAGTTGGAGTATTTTGTTGAGAAGGTCATCGCATCGAACATTTTTCAGAAAAACTAAAGAAAAGCGATCAAATAAATTTCGAATCAATATTCAAACTTTATTGAAGTTGAATGTCTCTGGCATAGTAAGGTATAAAAAGCCCCTTAAGTGTTGCAAATTATTTAAAAAAATGCCTTTTTTAGACCATTATGAAATATTTCAATACATTAAAATTTATTACCATTGATTACAAAAATACAAAGGTACAGAAGACTTAACATAAACAAAATATTTTATTAAGGTAGTAAGAGGAGGCAGAGAAGTGCTATTTATTTATTAATTCATTTTCAATCCATAATCTTAACTAAAATACACAATTATTTATTAGTTTAATATTAATTTCATGTATAGCATCACTAGAAAAGGATTGTTTTTGAAAAAAAAAAAAAAAAAAATATATGAATCGACGAAGACGAAACACTTTTAGATCTCATCCTCCTGGATTGAGGCATTTGTTGTAGTGTCACTGTAAGTTTTTCATTAAGCGATTTCTGAAATAAATCAAACATCAATTATTTTAAATTGAAAAACATTAGAAAAGATAGCAAATCTATCCTTACCTTAGCCAAATAGGTTTGGATACTACGGTACAAATATGATCTTGGAGCAAAGATACCACAAATTGAATTTGGTTGGGAAGATCGAATGTTTCAATCTGGAGAAAATAAAAAAATATCGGCCATATGAGTTTCATATTCCAAAGGCCAGCGATAAATTAAAAAAAAAAAACTTACCAAGGAAAAATAGAATATCTACTATTTCTTTAATGTCTTTGCAGTCTTGTGATGTCGACGTATCCTCAAATAAGCCGCATACGAACGACGCGTCGCGACGGGTCAAAAGCGCTTTCTATAGAATCATGGGCCGACATTTGACGTACCTAGGCCAAGGGCCTAAAGGATTTTTGAGTATTGATTGGGATTTTCAAATTCTCAATTTTTTCCATTCAATTCCAACAGATGCTGCAAAAGAATAATAAATATAACTTTAAAGGTTGTAAAAGCAATTTATGATTACAGGACGATTGTAATACACTACATAATTTCACTAAAAACGATGGATAAATTCAAAATATTATTAAATTTTGTAGGGACTTTCTGACTATTATCTCTCAGACAGAGGAAGGGATTCATTTTCCACAAATTGTGTCATTACAACAATATAAGTCATGTGTGCAGCACCGACGGAAGTGATAAAGTGTATTATTGCATTGATTCCGGTAAGCTACACTATATTAGAAAAACTACTAAAGCATGTTATGGACAGTAGGAGCATTTTGGCAACAAGTATTTTTAAATCACAAGTTTTTTTTTTAAATCAAAAATTAACTTTTTAAATAGGTGGAGATGTAGGTATTTTATTAAAAGCTATATCCCAATTCTGTATCTTTGCGATTATGCTGAGGTCTTTTTTTTTGTCAATATCTTGTTATTGTACGCCAAAAACATGTAAGCATCAAATATTTATATTATCTCTTCGTTTCAATGTTAAAATCCATTTCCGTTTTGCAAATGATATCCCAAACAGCAAAAGCCAAAAGCCAATTATTATCATTTCATGTTATTTCTTGTTGCCAGCAAAACAGTTCCGGTTCAATTCGGAAATTCTCTTAACCCTAAAAAAAGCAAACCAAAATCCCAAAACCAAAATTCCTAAACCAAAACCTACATACAAATCCTGATACACGAAGCCAAGTAGTCATACCATACAGCTGAAACCTTTGAAATGATGCCGTCTGTTGTTATTACATTTGGAATTTGGCATTTGCCAATTATTTGGAAATTTTCAACAGTTTAATCTTAAAATTTAGGTACATACAATCCTGATCGGCTCAACTACACTACAGGATCACATCATGTGCATATCAACATTTCTACAGAATATCATGTTTAAACGAGTCTCAAACCTCAAGGATATGGAAGAATATCATGTTAAGTAGGAGCATATCCGTATGCTCTTGTTGTGTTGGCTTCTATTTTCATTTTCATATTCATATCCGTTTACGACTTAGACTGCATTTAAATGGTTGTGTATATTTGTGTTGTTTTTATTATATTTATCCATAATGTGCACATCATCAACTGACGCATACATGATTCTCTGCATGAAGTATCTTTTCCAAATTCACTTCAAATTGTTAAGGATTAATTCGTCTCTTATAGTTCGTTTAAGGAGAATTATATGGCAATAAGCAAGATAGATGAAAAGCGTTTGTCACTGACAAAACCATCTAAAAACAAAATATTGTTTATATGATTTATCCTCCCACTCTTCCTCATCCATTACGAAGGACTTCAACAACAATAACACAAAAAAAATGTATAAGCAACCCTCTACTCAAGGATAATCCAGTATGATTAACTAATTTACGTGTCAACTTTGATATATGGAATAATTAGCTTTATCTATAGGACAGGAAGCAGGAAGGAGGACGGAGCAAAATCCTTAATGCATTTGACTTGCTGACAAATATTTTGCTTGAGAACAAAACAGGGAATATATTTGAGCAAGAATATGGTGTTAATGTTTCATAATTCTCCTCAGCTTGGTGTGCTTTGAATATAAAGTAAACGAAACATCAGCATTATTTTCTTATAGTGTTCATTGTTTGGTTCTTCTTTTTTATTATTTCTAGTTTTGTTTTGTTTTGAGAGTTTATGCAAAAGAATATGAGAAATAAGTACTAATGCCTAAAAGATTTATGTTAAGGAATGGCCATCACAAAATATAAAGAATCATATTTTGTTCCTTTTTTTTTGGTCCTTGGCTATCTTACAGTCTGTTTTCATACATACATTGCATATAATTTTTATGGGCAGCAATAGCAAACATCCTCAGAAAAGTTAAACAAAAAGTTTGAGGCTTGTCCTTGGATTGGAGAACGAGGTAGACTCTTTTGTATATTTTATCAACATCAAATAAAAGAAGCCACACGCCATTTTTCGGCTTAAGAAGGATAATATATACAAATAATGGTTATCAAGTTATGTATATTTTGAAACTCAGAGAAATTTGTTCTTTAATCGTTTTTACTAACTTATTAAAGTGTTTAGAAAAAATTTTAATAAATTACTAGGAAATGATAATAAAAAAATATTTTTGGAAAAGAGTTCTGTGAAAATTTCTCTTTTTCATACTGAACACTAGAACTTAAATATAATGTGATGGGGAAGTTCGTGTTTACCTGGGGTGGGTGCCTTTCTGCCAAAACTCACGTCTATAGCGCAAATAACGGACTTCAAGTCTTTTATATTTTAGGGCCGTAATGCAATATTATATTTGTTAAAAAAAAAGTCTGAAACTGATTCAAATAAATTATTAACACAAACGGTCAACTTTTAAGAAATGTTGAAAAACTGGTTTCAAAAATCTGAAAAATTTCTATTTTACAAAATGAGAAATATAAAATTAAGTAATAAAAAAAACACTTTCAAAAAATCATTTGATTATAAAAAATCTACTTAAAAAAATTAACTGCTATTATAATAAATTTGTGTCTAAAGTTAGTTTTCAATTTCGAAATGTTTTAATTTTTTTTTTTTTTAAATAAATAGTATATCCAAACGTTTAGTGGTTAAAAAAATATAAAATATTCTCATTCTTTAAACTGTTGATTACCTACAAAAAATGAAATAGATTTTCCCAAACCTAGATTTTTATTTCTTGTTGGCCTTAAAATATATTAAACTTGAAGCCAATCAATACTCTTGACAGGTGGATACGCAGACAGATAGAACTGTCTGAATCATTTTGTCCTACTTCTCTAATCAAACTGAATCTTGGGTTCGAAAAACACAAAAAAAAAAACACTATTTTATTTCGATTCCCCAAAATTAACTCCTATCTCAAAGTAACACACAAGACAAAAACAAAAAAAAAAACAAACTTGTACTACCTCGGAACGATATCTTCTCGAAAAAAAAGGAAACAAAAATTAAAATGTAAGGAAAAAGAAACAAATGTAACTTTAAATCGAATGATGTCTCAAGCACTAAGCAGACAAGCATATTAGCCCCTAACATACAACCTCCTGTTCCTGTTTCAATATAAAAAAAAAAATATGCACGAACTTGCTCCTGCATGCTTAAACTAAATATTTATGATTACTCTTATGTTCCAAAAATTGCAAAAAGTAGTATTAAGATAAAAGATATACTTTAAGCAATTCTGATTACAATCTTACTTGCAGCTTACACTTAACTCACAAAAAATAAACTCAATAGCTATATAAAAATAATTACAATATATTAAAAAAATTAAAATTTGAAAATGTACCTCGTAAATATATTTAATTCCAAAAATTTAAATGCCAAACAAATTTAAACCTTATTTTTGATTTATTGAATTTTTTTTTGAAAATTAATTTTTTATATATAAAATTTTTCAAAAATATCTTAAAATTAATTTGGGTATGCAGTTTTTAAGACCACGTTAATATACATATTACACTTCAACTTGGATTTTTAAAATTGATCTGTTTATGAGATACAGAATTTTGAAAAAAAAAATAAAAATATTTTTTATAAATCCAAAAAAAATTAAAATTTATACGTACTTTCAAAAAACAAACTTACACTGATCGGACTTTCATTTTTCGATAAAATCTAATAACAAAAAAAAACGGACCCCCTTTTTTCGACTTCTCTATCATCGTTTGTCATATCTCATCATCATCTCAATTTTTTTTTTTACGAATTCATACTTGCCATATATGTATTCTATATGTCGCAAGTAAAAACAACATTTTCCTAGCCATTATCCTTAGAAGGATTGTTTACTATGATATCGACTACCAACCTGAGTTGATCCAATTCGGAACGAATAACTACTCATATCTTCAGCCTCGGCGTTGTTCGTTATCCTCAAGGATTTGCTTAGATTATTCTCAGCAGCGGTTTATAATAAAGGACTTCGACTGTTTTGTTAACAAACGCAATTGATCATTTAGTGGCAGAAGGATATTATGACCATCATCGTCAGCATTGCTGCTACCACTGGTGTCCATAATACCATCAAAACTATTGTTTCCAACACCAACCTCGTCATCGTTAGAAAACCGAAGAGGATTCAATAATAGCTATATCACTACTACTTGTTTCATCATAACCCATTATTCGTTGTAAAAGCCACATGTGAATGTAATTTAGCTTCTTTGCAATTCATCATCATTGACAATGACCAGCAAATCAGAAAGAAAGAAAGGTCCTGGTCCTCACAAACAACGATAACAGTGCGATGTTGGTGTTGTCGTTGTTGGGGTTGTTTTTGTTGGGCACCATTTAATCGAACCAAATCGTTTCGATCAACAACTACCGCTACACCGTTGGCAATATTGCCACTGTCGATGCTGTCACTCAGCATGCTATAAGAATCGAAGCCATAACTCATTCGACCATAAATAACACTCAAATTAGACCATCCTACAGAAAATACCTGCAGGAGCCCGACAAGTCCTAGGAGGACATGAGAGTTCTTCGTACAATACCACCTCATTCTGATGAGCAAGCTTTCAAACTTAAGTCGCACAGCACAAATAAAAACAAAAAGCTCTAAATTCAATCCCCCAACAACAAAATATGGAAAGTATCGAACGAAAAATAAAATTTTAGGTAGCCAAATTGTTTTGTGAAATGAATCATATCAAATATTAAATCGGAACTCGCGTGTTAGGTGAATATTATGTCACAACCACCCACATATACACACAGACAACGCAGAAAACACGCAGCAGGGCTCAATATCTTTTTCGAGAATATACATTAACCGACAAATGAACACAACACCTAAAAGTAAATTCGGTCAGTAGTAGCAACTAGTGTATCCAATTGTTTAAGCATGATTCGATTTGGTATATAGATCGACACTTCGACAAAACTGTTTTTCTTATTGTTATCATAGATATCGTAAAAACGAATACGAAGGATTTTATTTTGGTGTTTCTTATCGAATTTCGAACAAAATTCTACACTACTTGCGATATAACTCAAATGACAGTTAACTGCGAACTAAAGCCGGTGCGAAAGTGGAGGATCCTTTTATACAATCGGTTAATCAGAATGTCTCGCCGACAAGGGGGCGATGTTTTTAGTATACTGTTTTGAGTGCGAGGACAAGGAGAGTTACCAGCCCATTACCAGTACAGTATTAGTTGCCAGTTGCCATTTTAGCTTTATTCTGTGTGGTTTTGCCTGTAAAAAAGGCAGACGGCAGCAGCAGCAGCATGTATATGAGAAGAATATTGAAGAGTCAGACACACGAAAACGGGGCAAAAGAGAGAAATCAGAATCAAGTGTTGCTGTTGTAGTACATTTTACAACAGGTGCAAATTTAAAGGGAATAGAATGGAGTTTTACGTTTGGTTACAAATTTATTATTGCAATACTAAAGTTCGTATTAAATATGTAGTAGTATTTAGGTAAAGAGAATAAGAAAAATGTATTCCAAGTTGAGTGCAAGTTGCGTGGTCTACCAGTCTACTGTCTGATTGTCAGCTTCTCTTTAAATTAGGTATATTTTTTCAGGGTTCGGTTTATATGAATAAAGAGATAGTAGTTCAGCTTGAGACTTAACGCCTGTGATGTGAAAAACAAATTATTTAAAATACAAAAAACAATTCGTCATTTTCGTCAATAACCGGCTAAAGTGATAAGGGATAAGACAAGTGAGATACATAAAGTCTGCGGAAAAAATTGTCAGTTTATTAGGACCTCAATAAGTCAATAAGGACAGGCACTATCAGTTTTATATGGCGTGTTTGTTGTTTTTATTTTTTGTTGATTAGTTCCACCAAATTCGACAGGAACAACTGGCCAGCAGGTCGAAGAGAGTCTTATGATATTGAAGTACCTACAGAGAGAAATCCTTATGTCTTATGGTGGCCTGGCCATACGTATTACGTTCCCTTATTGTAGGTATGCACACGCCGACCATCTGGTCCCGAAAAAGACAGTCTCATTATAATATGGTTTCATCTCCGCTCCTTATTCATCTCGTAGTATTCACAAAAACCAATAAACAAAAAACGATGCAAAAACCTAAAACGTAGTGAGTACCTCTACCAACCTCTAGACTCTGTGCTTTGTGATGTGGATTGAGGACAAAATTAAATCAGGCTGATGATGGTCAAGAGGCAAACATTTGCACCTGCCGTTTGGATGCCGTCACACGTAACTATTTATTTCATGGGGCTTCAGAATCGGGATTCAGCAGCAAAGGACGGCGGCGGTGGTGTGTTGAACCAGTTTGTAATTTGCTATCAGGAGCTCAGTTTTCAAGGGGTACATGAGATGAGGCTTTGTTTGTAATTTCGGACTGAAAATTATTATGTTAATTGCAACGCGGCACCTTGCGGATCGATTTCAAGCAACAAAAAACTTAAAATTTGTTTGTACTTTTGAGGAACATTGCACAAGCATCGACAAGGTCCAAGGAGACTTCATAGCATAACATCTCTTTTTTGCAGCACACATTTATTTGTGTAATGGTCCTAGAAGATTTTTTTTCTGTTGGTAAATTGTTCATCCAATGCACGGGTGGTATCTATTTGTGCTTTTTGTGTTAGACCTGATGTCGATTTATTTTCAATTCTGATTTTGAGAACACTTTTATTTTAGGACCCAGGAAAGAAAGAGAGAGATATATTTTTTTCCGGCTTTGAAGTTCAGTATAATTTTCGGTCTTAGTATTTAAAAAGATATGGGGTATTGGTGAGTATATATGTTCTTTATCAAATTCTTTTTTCTTGTTCTCTGTACTCTAATGATAAGCTATATATAGGGTTGCCAGATATGTTTTGATGAAACTAGTACTTGAGATTCAAAATCCCGGACTTTCCCGGACAAATGGGGACTGAAAAAAGAGTACACAATGAGTACAGAATAAACACACAAAAATTGCACATAAATATTTGAGTTCCTGAACCGTTTTTTTTTTTTTTTATTTGTAAGGACCTATTATCAAATCGAGGGTAAACTTTGAACCTCGGACTAACAAATAAACAAATTTACTCTGCAAGAAACGTAGATATTTTCCCTTCGTAATAAAATATGTGATTGGCGTAAGACGTAAGATAAGTTCGCCTTACAATTAGGTCTATTCCTATAGAAGTAGATACCTAAAGAAATTCCTTTAAAGTTTTAACTAAAGAGTTCTTCCGTTGAGCCGTGGATTTGAATTGACCCTCGATTTACTTTACTTTTACTAAAGTGTTTTGTGAGTTCTGTCACTTTTGAAGGAGAACAACGCAAATCCTTTTGCGGGAGATTAGAATTACGTGTGATGTGAGATTTTATATTTAAGGAGAATTGCAAAATTTCATCCCCATTCCTCGAAATTTAACAGTTATTACAAAACTCTCGAAAAAGTGAAAGAACGGACCTAATGATGAATCTTTAAGTTTCGAATTTTATTAAAACTACATTTAACTTCTGTTTATCAATTGCTGTAATGGGGGAATCACAAATTAAAAACATAACAAACCAGCTTATTCCCATTTATTCATACACTAAGTAACATAAAAATATAATTTGCGGTATCCGGAGAATAAAACGTACGTCAGTTTCGGATCTCCTTTTATCTATGATTCTAAGGGGCCAGTTATAGCAATCATTGAAATCCATCAGGAAAAATGTTTGAATAGATAATTAACTAAGTTTTCTTTCGATTACTAATGGAATTTATATACCAATCGACCGGAAAATTCTTAAGGAATTTTTTTTGAGAATAAAATATAAGTTCGCAAACTCATTTTTTGATAAAAATGTATTTTTCTTTTTTCCGTACGGAAATTCGTTTTCCTGAACAGCTGATGGATTTTTGTCAAAAAATGAAACGAATCGTTCCAATGTTTTGTGTTTCATTTTTAGATAATTCCAATGACAGATTTCTGTCAGGAAAAATGTTCCGGCTGCATTTCAATCAGGAAATATTTTTGCGGTGGACAAGTGACATTCTTCAATGACGTAAATTTCCTGATTGCTATAAACGCTCATCAGGAAAAAAATTCAGATTCCTCCTGTTCCAATTTTTCCTGATGAAAACCAATGATCGCTATAACTGGCCCCTAAGGGGCGAGTAATAGCGATCATTGAAATCCATCAGGAAAAATGTTTGAATGGATATTTAACTAAGTTTTCTTTCGATTACTAATGGAATTTATATACCAATCGACCGGAAAATTCTTAAAGAATTTTTTTTGAGAATAAAATATAAGTTCGCAAACTCATTTTTTGATAAAAATGTATTTTTCTTTTTTCCGTACGGAAATTCGTTTTCCTGAACAGCTGATGGATTTTTGTCAAAAAATGAAACGAATCGTTCCAATGTTTTGTGTTTCATTTTTAGATAATTCCAATGACAGATTTCTGTCAGGAAAAATGTTCCGGCTGCATTTCAATCAGGAAATATTTTTGCGGTGGACAAGTGACATTCTTCAATGACGTAAATTTCCTGATTGCTATAAACGCTCATCAGGAAAAAAATTCAGATTCCTCCTGTTCCAATTTTTCCTGATGAAAACCAATGATCGCTATAACTGGCCCCTAAGGGGCGAGTAATAGCGATCATTGAAATCCATCAGGAAAAATGTTTGAATGGATATTTAACTAAGTTTTCTTTCGATTACTAATGGAATTTATATACCAATCGACCGGAAAATTCTTAAAGAATTTTTTTTGAGAATAAAATATAAGTTCGCAAACTCATTTTTTGATAAAAATGTATTTTTCTTTTTTCCGTACGGAAATTCGTTTTCCTGAACAGCTGATGGATTTTTGTCAAAAAATGAAACGAATCGTTCCAATGTTTTGTGTTTCATTTTTAAATAATTCCAATGACAGATTTCTGTCAGGAAAAATTTTCCGGCTGCATTTCAATCAGGAAAAATTTTGGCGGTGGACAAGTGACATTCTTCAATGACGTAAATTTCCTGATTGCTATAAACGCTCATCAGGAAAAAATTCAGATTCCTCCTGTTCCAATTTTTCCTGATGAAAACCAATGATAGCTATAACTGGCCCCTAACATACAAACAAATGACAGCACAAAAGTTGTGTTCGATTACTAATTTCTTATCTTAAGTATTAGACCTGTTCGTTCACTTTATTTAGTACGGTTCGTTTTTTGAATAACTTTAACTTTTAGTAGTATAAAAGTATATGGTTACTCAATGGATAAAAAGAGTACAAACCCGGACAATTAACAAAAACTATCCCGAACGTCCCCCGCAGAGTGAAAAAAGAGTACATGTCCGGGAAAACCCGGACGGATGGAAACCCTAGCTATATAGAAATGTCAAATTCGTCCTTTTGTTCCTCTGTTTTTTGCCATTATGTCCTTATATCAGTTTGTTTTCCCTTGCCTATTATATACCAATAAAGACAATGCATCAATTTTGACACATTTAGTTTGAATGTAATTAATCTGCCACCTCCATGAGAAACAAATCAGAGTGGGTACAATTTTTATCGAAAAATGATATTGAAAAAATATGTTCATGACAAAAGTAGAAACTGTGATATCAGCAGAAAACGTGTTCTGAATTTAATACTACAAATTGTTTTGGAGAAATGTTTTAAATTGCTGAGTAGTTTAGAAAATTGTTGGTTGCATTGATGGAAATGAATCCTTATCTATATCATTTTATTTATTTTTTTTTAGATTTTGGATTCAACAAAACATTTAGTGTAAGGCCCTCCGCACACGGAGCAACTCTTTTGCGACTAGAATCGCAAAATTTTTCCGCTTGTTTCGCTCCAAATCAAACCAAATCGCTTTTGAATGTTCCAGATCGTCATTATCCTCAGACGATAGTGAAAAAGATGCTCAAAATGAATTATTGCAATGCAGCACCCGCTTTCACACAAGCGTACATTCTAAAGGTGTGTGGTGTTCCTATTCCAAATTAAAGGCAACGGCAGCTTGGAAAAATGAATTGCTCTGTCAAATTTGTCGACAAATAGTATAAATAAAAACGGTTTTTATTTATAAGACTTTTTATAGTTGGAGTAATGTGTAGATGTACAAGTTTTTTTGTTTTATTTTTACGATGAACATATTTTGTTTCCATATAATATTGACAAATAAATTTATTTCTTCTCATAAAACACCTTTTTTCATTAGGGACTTTTGTTCGATAGAAGATAAAATAAATTTGGGACTACTGACTGACCATATAGTGACCCACATAGGTAGGACTTGTGACTTCGGGACGTTATTCTGCATAACTTCAAATTGAAATACTGGCGTTATTTCGTTTTTAAACACGAAATAATGTCAAATTTTTCGAAATCGGCCTTATTTCATTTGGCGATATTTCAAGTCACCTGCTTGTATAAAGAGTAAACCTACTAAATTGTCTGTATTAAAAAAAACATCAAACATATTTAACAGAGGCTTAAAAAAAAATGGATTGAAGGTTTGTATAAATTAAGCCTTTTTTATATTATCCCGTTTAGGATTCCAAACGATTGTACAATATAAAAAGCAACAAACACAGTTTCAGTAACAAATCTACATCAGGTGTTGAAACAAAGTGCTGTCGAGTTATAAAGCATAAAATTTATATGAGTTACCTGCTGGAAATTTCAAAAATAGATATAAGTATGTAATAAAGTAATAAGGGTAGAAATTCATCAAATATTTGTTTTATGTTCATGCCTTTTTGATGATATCCTTCATTCAAGAGAGTTATGAAATGATGTTTTTATCTGAAAGATGTAAAAGTTGTGGTTAGCAAGTTTTTTCGAAAAAGAAAACTCTTATTCAGCTTTTGGAAATAAAATTAAAAATACTGAAACAAAAATTTTCGAAAGAGAATAATTGTTAGACCTTAGACCTAATCCTATCTTAATTCGGTAAACCAAGGCTATAGAAAAATATAAATAAAAAATTTCTGAAAAATGTCAATCCTGTTACGCAGTCCTCTTACGCAAGACGTAACTTACAAAACATTAAAAAGAAACAAAATTATTCTGCTCAACAAAAATAAAAGCTTACACACCTTATCCTTAGTCAACCAAAAATACATGAAGCCACAAGGGACTCTATTAATCCTTCATAAAAAGATGCAAAGCTTTCTTCAATCTTGCCTTAAAAGACGTGATGATGGAAAGAAAACAGGACAATGACAAGTCACTGCTGCTTCTATCTTACGAACGACGCACGGACCAACACCGTCTCGAAATCCTGCCAACGCAGTCAGTATCGACAGTCTTATATTTTTTCCTTTTAATGGAATTCCCCTGTAATGAAGAATCTAGTATGTGCGAGATCAGAAGAGTTTTATTTTGTCCCATGGCACAGTCAATTTATGCTTAAGATTGGTGTTGGCAAAAAGACGATAAATAATAAATAAAAAAAAAACAAACAAAAATAACAGCCAACCATTAAGTCTGTGTGACAGTATCACATCGAGATCGATTTCGACGAGATAGGATGACTGTTAAGGGCTTGGTCAGAGTTTCGGTTTTGGATTTAAAGCAGAAAGTATTGCTTAGGAGTTAGGACCTAGGCGAATGGACTGATGATGATAAGAACGTGTGAAATTTATGAATTTCCACCATCGAACGTCCTGATGGTGAATGATGAAAAACAAAAAAAAAAAACTTTTCTTTGGGAAAAGGACACTGTCGAGTTTTTTTTTTTTTAAGCCGAGTATAGTTTGTCTTCATCGCCTACACCATCATCAACGAACACCACGGTGAGGGGCAGGGGACACAGTAAAACAGAGAACGATATTTGTTGTCTTTTGACATCCAGAATATCGATTATTCTCGTAATAGCACACCACGCAAACTGTTGGGAATTCCTTTAACGCGTATAAGAAGCAAGGATTCGAAAGAAAATATTAATGTATCTACCTCTATAATAATTGCTGGTTTGAATAAGCTTTGGATATTTATACTTTCTTTTTCGTCGATGTTATTTTGACGGTGTCGGTGGCGTGGGAAAAAGTTTGTGTCTAAGAGCTGGGAAAAATGAATTATGCTGGCATGTGATTGATAGACTTATTTGTATTCAAAAGTCACTGATGAAAGGAGAATACAGCATATGACGCTCAAGAAAGTTACCGATAGATGAGATTATCGATTTATCAGTTGAACGAACATTTAGTTTATATTGATACACATGGGGATGGGGGTAAGTTTTCGTTTTGGAAAGTTATTGAGTCGGTAAAATGTTCAATGAATTTTTGAATGAATAGTAGTTAAGCTTCGTAATTTTTGATTTGGTTGAAACCATAAAAAAGAGTAAGGTTTTGATGTTGATAGTTAATTATTGGAGGCAAATAGCAGAGTACAACGTGTTTAATATGGAAAGCATTAAATTATGAACTGTGCAATTTTTTCCTTCCTAACAGCCTACCCCTTGATCTATGCCTGCGCTTCATATTATTACTATTCAAATGAATATTAATCACTGTTTGGGGACAAATTTTGAATTTGTATTTTTATGCATGAGGGAGCATGCATCAGAGATGAACAATAACAATTTATTCACTTGGTATGCTAGACCACTTCCCTACAATTTATAGGCAATTTTCATTTTTCTTTATTTGCTCATAAATCCAAAGCCAATCAAATAATTTGTCACTCAAATGAACCATAACCTTATGACTCAATAATATCTGGTCATTCTGGTGACGCCTTGCTGTTTCTTTTTATGCCTATGCAAAATACTCCAAATACATTTTACTTTGACAAATGTCAAATCAGACAAATGCAATTTCCCGGTTAGTACAAGTACAAGTTTTTTATGTACAGCTCAATAAAAGCGCTCCCGAAATGTTAAACACCAGCAAGTTACAGGAAGTTAAATGTCTTGGTATCCCTTTCAGTCTTTGGTTCTCCCTTTTGTTGTTGTTGTATGCATAATAATATGGCATGCCGTTTTGCTGTCCAATTGACTTCCATCATTTGTTATTCTTTACGTGTTGTTTTTATGGCCAAAGTTTATGTTGCCAATTTCGAGAATTTAAATTGATGCAACTACTTAATCCTGGCGACAGCGAGAGTATTAATTTTTTTTTTATATCAACCACATCATCTCAGAAATTGGATTCAAAAGGATTATTGTAGTAAGAGCGAGACAGCGAAACGAAAAAAAAAACAGATTGGCACACAGTTCAAAGGTGTATCGCGAACGCGCGCCTGTGGTTTACCAAATCTTCTCAGCCATATCCCCTTTCGGTCATTGTTTAAATGGTAAAAATAAAAATGTATAAGTCCACTTATAAACAAGCATAAATTAACATCAACATATCCTGTGGGGAATTTATTGTTAACGGTTTAAATAATTTAGTTGCTTTGCTGTTACGGGAAAAGGTCCCTGATTAATGGCTGACAAGAAATATCGATAAAAAACTACATAAAACGAAATACACCATTCTGCACTGAGAAACTTAGATTCTAGATGAATATCCATATCATGATCCTTTCCTTTTTTCTCATCTCCTTGTATGGCACTCTGCTGTACTTGTAAAATGACGAGAAGTTGCGTCTTGTCCTTGACGTCTTTTCACTTGTTGTATTATTTAATGTGAAAACATACAAAGTTGTACCAGGCTAATGACAAGGACACGTGTCTATAAGAAACTATATTTCTCAACACTTTTAAGTTTTCACGTCTTTATTTTTCTTTGTGTGCGTATACACTTAGTGGTTGTTGTTCTTCTTGGGTGCTTGTCACGGGGTTGTACTTGTAAATAAAATGAAACTGTGAAAAGTCTATCCTAACGTTGAAATTGTAGAAGTTTTCTTAGCAAAAATTAAATACCGTCCGCATGTTCAAACAAACATATCCAACTCATGCTTGGCAGGGAGTTTCCTCCCTTCTGATGGGATGTATCTTGTTAGAAATTTGATAAAGCAAAGTGGTTTCCCTAAAACCAACTTAAATACTAAACCGAATACACAGAAAAACAAGACAAACGAGAAAAGTGAAAATAGTAATTTTCCAAAAGTCTACCTTTGTTAGAATAGTCTCCCTTTTGCATATATTGCTACGTACCACTGTCCTCTTAAAAGTGGATTCATACATTCTTTTTGTTTATTTAATTTTTTTCTTTGAAGGAAATGTTAGAATTTGGCTATCCAACCACCTATTTTTGATTCCTCCTACATTACATATGCACAGCGAAAATGAAGAACGAACACATTGCACAATGTTGTTAACTAAAGTTTTTGACTTGCACTAGTCGTAAATAGAGTTGCGCAAAACAGTTCCAAGGCCGGAACGAACATGGAACGGTTCTCTTGGTAGTCGGAACTAGTTCCTGGAACTAGTTCCGCGGAACTGTTAAAGTTCTGTAAATGCAAATGAACTAATAAGCGAAATGAAGTTTTTTTTCTTGGTTTGTCTTTTTTTTAAGCTATTTTAATGACTTGTAAAAAGAAAAACTGTAGATTAAAAAAAAAATACAACCAATTTAAATGTTATAAAATGTAAGTATTAGGAACATAGGAACTAATAACATTGCCAATTTTAAGAATTAAAAAAAAAAAAAACCAAAGTATGAACTTAGTAAAAAAAGGTGTTTTCGGAATCAAGACGGATTAGCAATTCAGATTTCACATTACTGAAACTAACTAACTTTTGCATGCACGAATAAGAAAACGAAAAACACTTTTTGAAAAGCAGTTCAAAATACACAATAAAGAGTCAACAAAACAATAACAAACAATCAAAGATACACTACACATGCTAAATTGCTAATATCAATACGAACACAATGCACATCATTTTTCATTTACATTTCTCATGAACGAAAGAAACTGGAATCCAAATCAGTTCCGACTCCGATCCAAAGGAACTATTTAATGAGCGAGGAACTACGAACCTTCGGAACTATGATACTCATAGTTCCGAACATAGAGGAACTACGAACCTTCGGAACTATGATACTCATAGTTCCGAAGGTTCGTAGTTCCATAACTCAGATATCAGAGATCAGACATCAGACCGTTCAATGTTCATTTCGTTCTAGATCATATTATAAATACAAACACACTTCAATAATATACCCATCTGCAACTACCTATATGCTTATACAGTGGTGGTTGATTTGGTATTTCTTATTCATTCGTTCCGCATTCGTGTGTGTATACCTACAAGCAATAGCACGAGTTTCACTAAAGGTGGTTTGTTTGTATTTTGTTACTTTTTACATTATACATGTGTTGTGTTCTTTCCACTTTCATATCATACATATCCAGTCGGAACTATGAACTGCTCGACAACCAACATGTGTTTTTTTCTTTCTCTTTCCACTTTCATACCATGTCCAGTCGGAACTATGAACATGTTTAAGTTCGGAGTATGGAACGAAAGGAACTGTCTCCGATAGAGGACATAGTTCCTGGAACTATACATGTCCGGAACGACCCAAGTCTAGTCGTAAACAATTTTGTATTAGTATTTTCTTTTTATCTTTCATAGGCTAAAGTCTTGCAACTTGAGTACAATTGTGCAAAAACAACGCACCGATTCACTCTTCTAAAACGTGTTGTCATCATTACTGTTGCGGCCCTATTTCCCTTAAGATTATCCATGTGAATTCCCGGTGCACTGGAATGTAACCAACGGCTAAGATTTGCTTCATACACCTTAATAATAAAATGTTTCCTATGTGTATTATGCATACTGGAGGTACAAACAGAAAATAGATAACATGATGAGTTTGAGTCGATTCCAGGATAAGAGATAGCCCCCAACAAACCGACCGACGAGATAGCGTTTTCTCTTAGACTTTCCGCCCATATCCTTTTCTTCCTTACGTCTCTTTAATATCTATGTGCTGACATGCCAATGCAAACAAGAAGGCATCAAGGAGGAAGGATAGTAATTTAGGTAATTAGACTCGGGACACTTTTGTTTATTAATAATGTATGGGGCTGGGGCGACATAAATGCAAGATGTGTGGTGGTCTTTTTGGCTTTCCTTCTCCCTGAAAATGCGGTTTCACATGAACTACTCGTTCTTCGGTGTGGAAATACAGCAGCAGGAAATAACAGACAGACGACCTCACTATAGAATGTTTGCATATTCCCTATGTGTTCCATCGATCTCAGGTGGTCATTTTGCGGTATGAATGCAGGTAAAATTGAAATTTCCTTCAGATGCACTAATTGATTTTGCCAAATATTATTCTTATGCAGCTGCATTATGCAAGTTCTAGGTCGTTCCTTGGGGTTGGTTATTTATGTTGAAGCAGTGTAGGTTTCTTGCTTTGCAAAATTGCTGCAGATCTCGCTGTCTGCTCATAATTTATAGAAGCGACGAATATTTTAGTTTTTATTGCTTCAAAGAAAAATTTTGTTATTCTTCATATGCTCGAGATATTGGCTTGAGTGCTGCCTTCAAAGGTTTACTCCTCGAGTCACCCAAATCCATGACTATGCGGATCCGAATACAATTTTTCGAAGAAACAATTTTCGAAAGAAATTTGCTCCCATATGTTACTCCGTAGCCACCGGGATCGCTTAGTCGTGAAAACCAAAATGCGAAGGCCACATTGACTCGTCTACATCACGCGGATGAAAATTGTTTTCTCTGAAATAAAGGTCAACGAACTGCTTATATGTTGACGGTATACAAGTCTTCAGTATTAAATAAACATATTGTGTTATTCCTTTCTACGAAGCAAACTGTAATCAATCTTACATTTGTATGAGTTTTTAACGAAAACCCTTCCCAAGTCAGACGGTTAATTTTTATTCTTATTTACAGAGTAAAGATTAAAATTCCAGATTTGTTAATGAATCACGGGATTTGTTAATGAATCATGGGATGTTCATTTAACCTTTAACCCGGTTATGTTGCATGAAATATTTTTAATTAAATACGTTGTCATCGTATCAAAGTGTGAGTATACTCGCAACAGTATCTATGGCATTTAAAGCATCCCGACCCAACGCCATTCAACGATAACTTTTCCTTTTCGTTTCATAGAAATGTGCGAAATGTGAGAAGGCTTTTAAATAATTTCCGGCCTTTTTGAAGCTATTAATTCTTTTGTTCAATGTTGATGGTGTTTCATTGCGTATGTAATACTTTCAGAATTTGAAATACAGCGAAAGCTCACTGTAACGCTATCTTTAGAAAACCTGACTGTTTTACTTCCGCCATACTTTTATCGTAGAAGAGAGTGGGTCCGGTAGTCGTGTGTGTCTCTATCAATTGATTTCTTACTTACGGACATTGACAACCAAGAATCTTAGAATTTCAAAATTAAAAAAGACACACTTTTTCAATTATGATCGTCTGTCACTGTCATCAAATCAATGTTAATAATTAAGTTCTACGTAATGTGTTCTTTCAACCAAACACATTTTCGACAGATGTCTATGTAACAACTGAGTTGTCCGTTGTTCCCGCCATCAATTCACCGCACCAAAAACCAATCCCTTTCTACGAAGTACCTTACTGCAGCACCTGGAACATCGCATTGCAATACCCATAGATTAAATTCACATATCACAATATACCATCCGCGATCATTTTTATTAATATTTAATTGAGTCGCACACCAAGCATGCATTTATATTTATTATAATTTTGAAAAATATTATATTATTGATCTACGAACCATTTTCGGGAATAATGATGGTCAGGTCATAATTCAATATGTTATGTACCGTGTATGCAACATGAAAGTTTTAATAAAGGTGCAATCAGTCTGATGCACAGCACGTCCTAGATAAGTATTTTTTTGCACTTGAATTTAATAGCAACAATAATTATGAATTGTTGTTTTTGTTACTTATCATTTCTCCTTGCATTTATTTTTTGTGTAAACCAGGATGATGCATTAATTCTTGTTAACATTTTATAGTCATTATTATTTCGTTACAAATGTTATTCATTATTGTATTTTAATAGCACTTGTGTTTACGACCCGTGTGCGCCACTTGAGTCACGGTCTTCCTTTACTTCTACGTCACTCGGGAATAGTGACGAAGGCTTTCCAGACTGGAGCATTGGTGTTCATTCGCTCGTTGTGCAGCCCGTAAAGTTCGCTGTTCTGCACTCCATCAATAAACGCGGGACCAAAAATGAGCCAAGCAACTTTCTTCTCGAAACAGCCTAAGGCACATTCAATTTTTTTTTGCAATATTTCTGCACCATACATCAGGACTGGGATTATGAGGGTGTTATACAGTTTTACCTTAGTCGCTCGAGTGAAGGCTTTTCTACTCAATTGCTTTCTTAGCCAAAGGAAACTGCGATTAGCAAGAATAATTCTTCGTCTGATCTTGGCGCTAGTGTTATTGCCCGTGTTAATAGCGGAGCCTAGGTAGACAAGCTCCTTTACTACCTCAAAGTTGTATGCGTCTATTGTAATTCCCAAAACTGGACATAGCTTTATACAGTTCGTCTCTGTAGATGCTGTCACACGCGGCATTAAAATCGATTTCGAATTCATAGGTATTTTTCAGGATCTGCCATAAAATGAAAATTTGGTCGATGGTTGGCTTTCCTGGTCTGAAGCCACATTGATATTGACCAATCAGATTGTTGACGAAATGCTTCATACGTTCAAATATTGTAGGCGATGTTAAAAAGGCTGATTCCTCTGTAGTTGACGCAGTTTTGAGGATAACCCTCCTTCAGGATCGGACAAACAATGCTGAGGTTCTGACCATATCTTACAGATGATTTGTTGCATGCTCCTAACTAGATCGTCGCCTTTTTTGAATTTCTGCCGTGATAGTTCTGTTTTCACTTCTTCTTAGTCGGGTTCACGAAATTGTGTGCTATCATTGTGTAGGATCGTCGTCGCCGTTATACAGTCTACAGAAGTGTTCTTTCCAAATCCCAATTATTGACTGCGATTCTACTATGATGTTCCCTTGGTTTATCTCTGCAGTCATCGGTTTTTGCTCGATGACCTTGAGCCAGCTGTTTTACCTTCCGGTAGATTCATGCTGTTGGCTCTCTCAACATCCTCGATCTGACATTTGCTTTGGTCGTCATCAGCTACTTACTTTTTTTTACACTTTTCTAACAGTCCTGCTTTTTCTAAAACAGAAATTTTATGAGACTCTAGAAACTGAGAATCATGGAGAACGAAGCATTCAAATTCTTCGTTCAAATATTTCTATATAAGTTCCAGATTGTTCATGCTAAGGAGAGGACATGCGGATGGCTTTTTTTAAATAAAATACAAAGTTATAGTTTAAAATTCGCGCGAATTTTAAATTATAAAATCAATTGCTTATAAACGCTGTGTTATCCCTTCTTGTAAAAGAAAACAAAACACTCCTCCAAAAAAAAAAACGAAAAAAGAGTCGAAAAAACTATGTATTCAAACCATAAACAAATACAAATAAAAAACATTATCTAGTCTCTGCCAAAGTAAAGATTACAAAACAACAACTATGCAAACAATCGTACATTCCAATTTCAATACAAAATGTGTAACAATTTTGTATTTTTTGTAATTAACTTTCCCAAATTGTGCTAAATCAAGCAAGGAATTTATTTCCGTTTGCAAACGTTTTGAACGTCCAAAGAAAAATTTGAATTCCACATAAATCGTTATATAGCATTAAAAGATAAGAAAATTTCCGAACCTATTTATTTTGTTTATAAATATATTTAAAGACCAGTATTATCAAAAAGTTACTCTTGAATCATTGCCTGGCCATAGGCCTTGACTAACATTAACCCACGTTGCTTGTATGTATTATGTTACTAAAAGAACCTTGAACTGCCTTGCTAACCCAAAATGTTTATCCAATTAAGCATGTCCCAGGTAAATTCTATTTTTGTGTGAACTGATTTCACTAAATATTCAACCATACATGGCACAAATCCATCGTAGTTACTGCGAACTCCACTGGCTTATCATCCCTCTGACATTCCCTCCATCATTTCTAATAAAAAAGCATGTCCAGCCTAGAATGGTAGAATAAGTTGCTTTTTTTCCTACCAAAATATTTTTCATTAGATTAAATTGTTTCATTTCGACAACGACGCCGAAAACCAAGATTGAATCAGACCAAGAAAACAAAAACACAATGGCCCCAGTCCATTAGCTTGAGTGGCTGGATGGACGTTGGTAAATTTCCTTTTGTTGCCCCAGTATCACTCTGCGTATTCTATGAGTATTGATTTCTGGCACCTATAACAGTTACCTAAGCGTATCTTCTCCCTATTCATCTATCTATACCGACTAACGCTTGCTGCCTGCCGACAAGTCAAAGAATAGCTAAGTGGATTTCTATAGACAAAACACATTAGTCTTATGGTCGGTCGGAAGTTTGGCTTTTCTATGTTCGTGTCGAATTAAATACCTTTTGCCTTTTACTTCTTTTCCCTCTCTTTTCTCACAACGCAATGGAAGATAAGGAAATGGGAGGGCTATTGAAATTCAAATTCTTGAAATAATTCGAAACGAAAGCTACTTCTGTAGTGGTTCTGCCAGTAACTTTGATAGAAGAAAATAATTCTTCACAGCAGCGCCATCTAGTTTAATATTCTCATCAAGTAAATTGAATTTGCATAAATATAAATTTTGACATGGAAAATGTCGATCCTTTTTTTTTCTCTCTTAGAATTTACGATGACCTACATTCTGCGCCTTTTCGGTGATTTGCTTCTTTCTTATTGCAGCCAGCAAGTTGAATTGAAAATAATCTGCTTAAACTTCATTTTTGGAGGTTAGGTTTGAAATTACACCGGTGCTGCTTCTGCTTGATAGTAGTTCTGCTATAGCTATTCATTACGGCGAAGCAACAAAGGTGTCCTTCGTTTACGCCTGTCTTGTAATATGCATGTTCCAGTTTGTAGGCAGATGAGATTGCTTTAGGCACCAACCGACCGAACAAACGACGACGACGCGACGACTACATCAAAACCAAATTAATATTCAACATCAACAACAACTCAAGGTGTTTCAACATCATTATCAGTTGATTGAATGGTTGTTATGGAGTAAATGGTCCTCCGAAATAGTTTTGAATCATCGACGTTAGCGAATTAATATTCTTAACATGTTTGCTGGAATTCTCTGTATATGTTAGCGCTTTGCTCAAGAAAAATAACAACAAGAACAACGTGGATTGAGATTGTTTGCAGAGCTAGAGAATGTGTTTGGGTTGTTTTGATTTGTATAATTGATTAGGTAACCTTTTAACTAGAATTTTGGCTGTGTACCTACGTATCAAATTTTCAGCAACTCGATATTTGCAGATTGCTTTGTTTCCTTTTCTACATGTCTGACTGTATTTCACTTGGGGCTAGTCTTAAAAATTGGGAGATATTTCCATTAAAGCAAGGCAAGAGAAGATAACATTGCATTAAGGTCCTCGAACGATAGGGGGCGTGAGTTTAATATCTGGAATAAAAATTATGCTCTGAATGCTATCTATAAAACTTGGAAAAGCAGATATATTTGGATTTCGAAGTAAAGCTCACTTAAATTTTGAGTGCGAATTAAAGTGTCACCTATCCATTCAATTTTATTAAAGTGCTTTCAAACCTTTTTCCTTGAATTGTTAAACTACCGGACGTCTGTCGGCTTCATTCCCTTCATTATAAATTAATCAGAGCAAAAACTTGAAAGCCTACCAGCATAATTTGCATGAATTACTTGCACTAACATTTTTTAGTCATTCTTCAAATCCCTGTTGTTCGGGGACTGGGTTGATTATTTTAGATTTGTAAAAGAGGTTGAACTCTCTTTTCATCCCCAAGCCAGATGCCCCACGCAAGGGCTTCTTTTGTCCAGAATGAGCCCACATTTATGTTGTATACGGGTTGTGCATGCCAAAACCACAAACTATAACGCTAGAGGGTTTTCCAAAAGCCCAATCTTCTGAATTAAATTAAATGTTTGAAAAGACAAAAAAAAAAGACTACGAGCACGACAAAGGAGAAACAAACACAAATTTAACATTAAAAGGCTGTACAGTGCATTCAGTGTGCAGAGCAAGTGCATCATGCATGTCCTGCTGCAGCATTATATTTAATTATTCGACTGTACTGTCGGCCATTGAGCGAATGGCCAAAAAGTCCTAGCTGAATTTCCAGTGCATGGAATTATTCTTAATAAGCGCTGGGCGAACATCGGGACGCAACGGAACGGGACGACAGCTCATTAATAGTCAAATTTTATCATGCTTAAGCAAAACCATAGCAGCATCGACAGCACAAATTGCCAGCAACAAAAACATTTTCGAAAAACAAAATGTTCTGGATCGACTATGAACATAATACTCACTGTCCTCTTTTGGTTTTCCAGAGCTAGCAGGTAGATAGAGTTGCTATTTGTATGCATCCAACTATGACAATGACAAAAATAACCCCACATACCCTATCAAAAGCGATAGACATTGAAAACCAGAGCTCAAGCTGGCTAGGCTTGTAAAATAAAGAGTCAACATAAACGCAAACGGAAGCAAAGTCTTAAGGTATGGCAAGTTTGAGTTCGATGGGTGTATTGCTATTTGGCTGGTCGAACATTTTGATGTTTGTGTTGTTTTCGTATGGCCCATTTCCCCGGCAGTCCATCAACCGGAGGAAGGAATTCCTTTCATGATTCTTTTCATGTTTAAAATTGTGTACTTGTTTGGTAAGAGCCTTGGACATTGAATTCATCCAACTGAGAGATTTGATTACCATGGTGATTGTTATTTTGGTTATTTTGCCGAGAAGTTGGACTTGTGTCACCTGACCACAGAAGAAGACTACAGCAAAATTGCTTACTTTTTTCATTTCAAGGAGAATTTCAGTCTCTCCGTATATGTATCACATTATAAGCAAGCGATTCTCATAGCAACCGACCGACCGATGATTTGAAATTCAAATTTGAATTTTAGATAAATTCAAATCTATTTCCTTTGCTTCCTTACAATTCATATTCTGTCACCGCAAAATTTCATATGACGAAGAGAAATTTTGAGCTAAAGATAGTATTTTGCTTCTCGTTTGCAGCGTACAAATCTAGTGAACTAGAAATATGAAACGTCAGGACCGGGAGGCAAAGTGCTATAGATATTTTAGTGTACCAGCTATTGCTTTAGAACAGGACACTTTTTTTCTGCAAGCGAAATTCACCTGATCGGATGTTGTTCCACATGAAATGTGGGTTATGCTATGCATTTAAATCCATTCTTCAATAAAAAAAGGAGTAGTAAACGAACGACGATGACGAGACAAAAAAGATTCAGTACAAACGGTGACAGATGGTTGATAATCAAGTGAAATGCAGAAGATTTACTACGGTTGGTTGATTGCGTTTGAATGCACATCCATCTACTCGTACAAAAGTGCCTCTGCAGCAGGCACAATTCAAAAGAAGCAGATTGTACGATTTTTTTTTTCTCGAAAAGTGAGCTAATTTCGTATGCTCGTTTGATTTTCTAGAAGGAAAAAAAGGAAAAGGACACGTGAAGAGGAAAAGAACAACGCATATAATCAACAATCTCCTCCCGGAACAATGGCAAGCAAAAAAAAAACTAAGAAAAGAGCCAAGTTAACGTTTACACAACACATGTCGCGTGGCTGTTTATCTGATCTGAACAAACTTAGTTCTTTTTCGTTGTCTTCATCATCAAAACCATAAACTTGGCTTCCACTTTTGTTTTCATCTGCTGCACGCTTGTAAGTGTTGAGGTTTCTTCGGTTCTTTTGGAAAACATTCTTTATCTACTGTGGCAACACGCCATTTAGACTTTTTTGCCTTTTTTGCTCTATTAATGTGGTCCATTGTTTTTGTATTTAATATTTTTGTCATGGTGTTGATGAACATAATTGAAGAAGAACCAACACAGTTTAAACAGTTTTTAAAGGACTTGTAATGAACTTAAGCATAAAAATGCTGCTATAGAGAGGATTTGCTGTTATTCCCAGGACTTTAACCTTCAGTTTTCGAAAATTTCAGAATGAAGACTTTATTTTCAAGATAAATAGATGAGAACAATGAGGAAAATAAATAAAGGTTTTCATAGGAGGGGTCTAATTTCAAAACTCTTCGCTGGACTTGAACGTCTGCGATTATCCTTAAATTAATTAAAAATCAGTTAAATTTGGAAAAAAAGAGTTTTGAAACTTACGAATGGAATAGCAGAGTTTTGATTCAACCCATTACGATAAAGAGGAGTTTTGGAACAAAAAAAACTATTTTTTAGATTTAATCATTTTTGTTTTTAGTTCAGTTTTTATTTTTAATAATAATTAAAAAACTTAACAAAACACATAAGGAAAAAGAAAATTATAGCTCAATTATTGCAATGGAATTAAATTATATAAATAAAAAGAAACAAATAAATAAATTAAGAAATTAAAAAGTTTCAGTCTTCATTTTTAAGGTAGTTCATAAATATTTTTAAGTTTTATATCCGTAGATCTGCAATTTCTTCTTGCACTTCACAAATAATTTCTTCAGCCGTTTCAGAATCAACTGTGAAATTTTTATGAACGAGTCTTTTGAAAAAATGAAAGACTTTTTAATTTTTCCCACTCAGGACCAAAGTGTAGTGCAAGCAGCTTTGCACCCATAGGCAGAGCGGATATTTTCATATCCGATATTTTTTTCCAATTTTTAGAACAGATTTTGGTACTCTAACATCTGATTTATAAAAAACTTCTCCTTGCACCATTATTTGGCCTGATCGCGTCTTATGCAGTAAAAAGCGTTTGGATAAGTAAAATTTAAAGTGCCAGCTTCCAGGAGATTTCAAACATTTCGGTGCTTCATCTTTCCAATTCTAAACAGGACATTCAGGACTTCCCAAATGATTGATGGTTCCGTGTGTTTTAAATATTTCGAAATAATCTTCTTTGGTTATAATATTTTCTTTTAATTTAACTTTTTTTTCAATTTTGCCAAACACTCTACCTGGGGGAATAAAGGAATGTCCGGGAATAGGGAAAACAAGCTGTAATTCATGAAAATTTGCTTGGGAATTAGTTTTTAGCCAATAAAGGCAAGCCGCAACCATGGTGGTGTTTTTGTTCTGGCCACTACACCCATTGCAAATGAGCCTGACAATAGTTTTATTAGTAAAATCAAGGTTTAAAAGCCGATGAAAAATGGATCCTTTCGGTCGATCGTTTTCAGTCCAAGTATATAAAAAAAACATTTTCTGTTGTCAGTTTAGACCTTGAACTTCCCACTATAACACCTAAGTTATATAAATATAACTGTCTCGAGTAATAAGCGGCTTGATCGGGAATTTTCGGCATTGGCATATTTTTTTGACAGTCAAAAGATGTCGTGAGGAGTTCTGGTTTTTCTTCTTTTGCCATCTTGAAAAAAGCTGCTCCACGCTTTTTGTGGACTGTTGACTCGATCATAAGTTTATTTTTGGCACCCACATTCCACTCAGTTTTCATTCTATTTTTCAAGTAAGTGCAGGTCGAGCAACGTCTGTAGCTGGAGCCTTAAGCCCGATATTGAAAAATGTGTTCAGCACATTGCGGTAAAATTACTTCTTTACTTGAAGAGGTGTAGTTTTTTCCACTTGATAGAGTGTATACATTTTAATGATGGATAAATCTCCACTCAAATATTGCCTGCCAGATCTTCTTCGGCAATAATCGATTTCATGAATTGGGAACCGTTTGATGATTTCCTTAATTGAGTTGCGTTGTTCAGACAACTTACCTGACCTTCGGTCACTACCACGCTTCTTCCTTGGCGCCTCTCCTTTACGTAAAATATTCTTGCTCATCCGTTGTAGTCGAAATACACTGACATGAAGTACGTTTTTGAAAACATTTTTTGACAAACTTTAACGGGCCGAGATAATTTGTTGCAATACATGTAATATGAAATTGAAATATTTTTTCTGGGCCCTCCTTTCAATCGGTCAACGCGTTGTGGAAAATTTGGCTTACAGAATGCCACTAAAAAGCTATCCTGCTCGATTTTGGTAACATTATTGTGAAACATACGGAAAAACTTATATGCGTCCGAAGCCCTTATTTGAATTGTGGAATCTGTGGAAGTTCTTTTGGAGAATACCTATAAGAAAAAGTTATGAGTTTTAAAACAGATTTGAGGAAAACACATGCAATCTTACTTTTTGTTTTTTCCTCTGCTTTTTTGGCTGAAAACATCGATTTTTTTTTTCGTCCTTTGCCCAAGGCAACTTCCTTTACAATTTCAAAATATAAATAAATAGAGCGGCGCGACAGCTCTTGAAGAGCCAAGGTCTAAGTGGCTTACTCTCATCAACAATTCTCTACATGCGTGTGAAGAATTGAGGGGACCTACAATTTAACGCCGATTCCGAACGGCAAAGTTGAGAAGCACTTTTTCATGACAGATTGATACTCTTGGAAGTTTTGTCAGTTCTTCGCAAGAGGCAATGCCTGTGAAGGATGAAATAAAAACGATGGGCCCAGGTAGGACTCGAACCCACAACGTTCTGCTTAGCAGAAAACGCACCTAACCACTAAGCTACGCACACTAGTTTTGAAATTAGACCCCTAGAAAGCTAGCTACACTAGAGACAGGGATTAGATTATAAGAGCAAAGAGAATTAAGCCACACCCTTTTTCAAATATTAAGATATGGAGAATGGAGATCAATGAAAAATAATTCTTTGTAGGACTCTCAAAGGCAATAATATACATCCACATCAACCCAAACGTAAGTTTAGTTAGAGCCCAAAACATTATTACCTGCTATATTCTTCCACTAAATACTGTTAAATCATCCAAACGCAAAACTCCAAACGGCCATAATCCTTGCACATACACAAATAATTATGTCAATAACAAATTGGACACACTTCTGGAAAACTTATACCATATACATATACCACATTGCACATTCTTATAGTCAATGTCGTATGATGTAAGACCCGAGAATAAGAGGCTACTCGTTGGTCAAATGGCCAACAGATTCCATACAGATTTACCATAAGTCAGGATATTCCAAATACTCACCTCAACCGAAGTTCTACATCGAGCCTCGGTAATTATGGTTCTTATTTGCACTACCACCCGAGATCCATTCGAATTATTCTATAATGAAGAGGGTGACATCCAATTAATGATCATCAGGAGCCAGAACACGAGCAGCAGTTGACTAGTATCCAGGTTATTCGGGGATATGTTATGCATGTCGTGTGTGGTGTATTTACAGATGTAAACCAGTGTCCTGAATGAGAGAGGGAGAGAGAAGCTTCACAACTTTTCAATTCACTGAACTGAAAACGTGCGCTTTTAGTGTGGGCCAAGTGAATTTGTATGGTCGTTTGGCTGGTCGACGATACACCTATAAATGCAAATTTAATGTCCTTCGTAGAAAGGGCACATCATATTTAAATAAATAAATAACAAGAAAAAACTTAAACAAAAACAATATTCAGCAACGAGTAGGTATAGAAGCACCAAGCACTACTCTTACACCATATGGATATTGGTTATTGGCACATAAGCATTTTGATCGAAAATTAATTGAAAAATAAGGTAAAACTGACTGGTCGAGGTTGTAATATGGCTGTTTTGCAAGTTTGTGGCATTTATTTAATATGTTTGTTATTGATTTACCTAGAGTCATTAGCCAATCGTGGAGGTAGATCAGCCAGGCGTATGCATGCAAATTTCTATATTTGGTTTAATTTGCTATTTTAAATCACCTGCCAGGAATATGAGTATGACCTTGAATTATTTGTTCATCTAGGTTTGCTTTATGTTTGCTTAATTAGTAATGACTTCAATGATGTGTTAATGAAGGTAGGGACGAATTTTCGTAAACAATCGTCGAAGACGGTTGAACGGGGGGATAAAAGGGTGACTAAAGGGTGAGCCAAATATTTTTTTTTTTTGAAAATGCTATAAAAAAAAAACTAAGTACAATCCTTCCGGTTAATAATGGAAAATAGTTTCATATAAATTGCTGCCTTGGCTGGCCATGCAGTAGCCTACAGGGTCGGTGCAATTTTTAAGCACATTATCGATTGTGTGCAGCTGTATTTCACCAATGGTTTGACGAATATTGTTCTTTAAAGCGTCAATTGTCTCAGGCTTGTCGGCGGCGTATCACTTATCTTTTACGGCACCCCTCAAATAATAGTCCAACGGTGTCAAATCGCAGCTCCGATGTGGCCAAACGACATCAGCTCTGCGGCTGATAATGCGATCTTAACACAGGGCGCGTTTGGCACGTAGCTCCGTCTAAATGTTGCCAATATCCTTCACTTCAAGTTTTGTTTAGAAAAATTCATTCATTTTGAGAAGCGAAAACTGAGGCCAAAACTATAAATAGCCGTTGTTGAATGCAATTTTTCGACAGAAATATGATGTGCCTCATTTAGAAAGCCTTTTTTGAGTTTGTTTTCCTTAAAATTGAAAGGATTTCTATTTTCATTCTGCAGACAATGTAGATACGATATGGATGGATTTTTTTTGTATTGAGAGAATTTTTTTTGTTTTTATTGAAGAAGTTTTTTTTTATTTGATCATAAAAATTCTTGCTGCAAAGTCTGTTTTCGAATATACGTACGTTTTGTTTAACTGTGCTCCTTTGTTATTAAAGAGATCAAATTTATTAATTGATAAGACACAATCATAATAACCTATCATAATAAGATACTATCAGTTCTTTTGTTTACAAAACCACTATCGAAATAGAAGAAAACTGAATTGTTTCAACTGCCCACATCCTGTATGCATAAATACGATGAAATTTGCTTCTCTTGCGAATTTTTAAATGCCCATATCTTTTATCAGTGCGATGAATAATTCTGAAGGCTGTTATTGTTGAATATTCAAAGATTAAAATTAAAATCACCGAAATTGTTGTCAATTAAATCGTTCTACTTAATTCAGGTTATTATGTGAAAAACTTAAAACCGCAATTCGCAATTTATTTAAATAATTTGTCATTATTAAGAAAATGTCCATGAACACAAACAAATGAAGGTGAAAATGGCAATTCCAAAAATCCCATTTAATAAATAGCTGTATTCCATTTATTGTTTAATAATGAATTTAATCTTAACTTTATAAAACCGCCCGCTGTACGCTGCGTAATTATGCAATAATATAATATTTTCACATTGATATTTTTTTTGCAAAAAAATTTGTAGCATGAGCACAGTCAGAAATGGCTTAAACACAATCACGGCCAACCTACAACAACGTCACATTCATGTAGGTTGTAGTGAGTATGCAAATGGCCATCGGAAATAGCGAAGAGATTCGCACACACCAATCCAATTTGTATTTTAAATTAATGTAATTAATGTTTCAACACGCGTCCTCAAAATGCACTTATAGTCTATGGTATGTGATTTAAGGATCAACTTGTATGTTTTATATGTTGTAAGGACATGCTTCACGTGTTCATTATGTCCATGCGTCGGTCGTCGTCGGACGGGGCTTGCCTCGATTAAGATTTAACCTTTTTATCAGTAAAAATGAAACCAGCAGAACGGATATGACCTCTTTGTTGATAAAAGAATGCACTCAATTCAATATGCTTGGCGGAAATGCTACGCTGCGCTGTCTCAAACCTCCACTTCGCGATGATATTCCCAGCAACAGCTGGTAGCCGCTAGTCGTATTTCTTCATGTGTCGTTGATTTCCATATAGAAAATCATGAAACTTTGAGGCCATAAAAGGTGCAGCGAAGTTCTTTTTAATCCTGAATCCTGATGGTCGTGGTCGTTCTGTGTTCAGCAGCGCGCATTAAGTTCATACAAATGAAATTTGCCGTGGAATGGAATGACCTGCAGTTAGAAGTTATTCTGGAAGCATGAATAATCAGGTCTAGCGTAATAAAATGGGACACGCATCGGTCATTTAATTAAACTCTCCCTGATTCAACACAAGGAAGAAAAACAAAAGGAAATCGGTGTAACGTTCTGCGAATGCCACTCGTTATTTAAAGAACGTCAACTAACAAAGGTTATAACCAAATGTTACAGCCACTTGCCACAAGCCATCGCCGTCCTCAAACGTATAGTTATCAACGCTGTCCCCTCATTAACAGGTTTCCCTCAGCTTCAGCTGACCGCCTACAAAAAAAAGACCAAGACCATTATTATTGCACTAATTATTAAATGCGTATTGAGATCTTCTTGAAGAAGATCAGAGTCATAGATTGAGTTGAATTTCACGTCATCAGCATAAATAAGAGACATAGAGTTAATAATTGAGTACATAGATCGATCGCTGGTATGCATAGGACATTGCTTTAAACTACCTTAATCCTCAATTAACCTCGACAAAATGTTTTGTTATTCTTAGAAAAGAGTGATAGGGGATATGAATAAATAAATTTTTGAGAGTGAAATTTTCAGTGAAAATGAAAATCAATTTTTCACTGTCGTGTTACATGTCTTCAACCAATAATCCATTATGATTTAAATGGAATCTTCATTTCGTAGAAGAACGTTCAAATTTTATCCTTGTGTAAATTGTTTTCCGTGCCACCATTCTTTACCAAAAGCACTTAAAGCATTTATCTTAAAAGAAAAAAAACCGCATCACTTTGAAGAAGATACATAACAGTTGCATTAAGTCTCAGTAACTCTATAGGAACATAGCTCAGCTATAATGTTTGTACACCTGCAAACTGCAAAAGTAGGTATCTGCAAATGGCCACTCCATGTATTTCCGTTTTTATTCATTTCCACCTTTAGGTAGTGACGATGAGGAAGGATCGCAAACAAAAATGTAGATGCAAGATGCAATAAATGATTCAAAGTGCCAAAGAGCTTTGTGTACAATACGATGCATTATATCCTTCTTTTTATTCTTTTTCGCGCATCTTCGAGGAAACTTTTTTCTGCATTTAGAAATCGAGGGAATGCTATGGTAACAATTTATAAATGAAACAAAAAAAATCAATTATTCAGATTTAGCTGTTCTGTTTTTTGTTTGGAATAATCTAAGAGCATGCGATTCTGGATAGTGCCCTCAAGGATCTTATCTTTTGTTTTTTGTATCAAGTTTACACAATTTCACCAAGTTGTTTGAGCTTCGTCTTTTGATCTGAGATCTGTGTGTTCGACCTTAGATGTGGTATTTTCTAATGTGGAGTAATTTCGAATTTTAAATGAAGACAACATGAGGGCAATGGCGATGAATTGAATGTATTTTACGCAAATGTGTTTTTTTCGATGTACTGGAGTTCTTAATCGGATATAGACATATATTTCCATTTCATAAAGGATGTTCTGGTCCTTAAAATTACTTACTTTGTGTTTTTGTTTTTGGTTCAAAAAAATGTTTTTTTTTTTGTTTCATGGCCGAGCAGTTATGACGAAGTTCCGCAAAGGTAGGAAGCAGTCTAAGCCACTACTGAACTATACATCCTGACTGGAACCCTAGGGGTCACGCTTTTCTCCGAATAGTGAATAACGTAAACAAAAATCGATAAAGATACCTAAAATTAATCAATTCAAATTAATGTTGCAAGAGTAACTAATTTTACTTGTGAGTGAATTTTATTTCTTTTAAAACTTTGGAATTCGCTAGGAATAATTATACATTATTTCGTTTGTATGCACAAACTTTACGGAGGACTTTTTCCTAGGGCTATGTTTGCAATGAAGGAAGAAGAGCCCTATTATCAGTACCATTTTATAGTCGAAAGATTCTATCAAATAGCTGATAGTTTCGTATTATAAGTATCAACTTGATATTTTTGACCGATTGTGAATATCAAAGTCCGGTATAACATTACACGGCGCATATTTGTTCTCGCATCAATGAAGTGCGAAAGGGAAATGAAGAACAAAAAGATGAAACAGATATAAATCTCTCTGAACATGCACGGGTATAAATTTCCTAGCATGTTTTTGACGTTCCCTCTTTCTACTCTTTCTTTTTTTATTGATTTGCTTCATTTCATGTTTGTACGTTGAAGGTTGATGTTGTATGAATGAGCGAAAAATGGCTGGTGAATTCAAATGGAGCAAAGAAATAACTTCTACGTTCAGTTAAAATGATGAAATACTGACTATTCTGTTTTGTAAATAATTCTTTCAGACTTTTGGCTTTCAATTTTGCAAGCGAAATTATTTTTTGTAAGATCTTAGCTCTTCCGCAAAGAAGATGAAATGAAAAGAACTGTCAAATAAATGCGCAGTACTGAAATGAGAAAAAGTCTTGTGTAATAACTTGTGCGTTACGGAATGCCTGCTCAAAAGAAAATAAACAAGACTTGCGCATTACAGTCATGCGCCGTGTAATACCGGACCATTGAAAAAGCAGCTGAATTGGTACATCATGAAAAGCTAAGCTCCTCGGAGATTACTTTTTTCGTGGACAGCCAAGCTGTTATCAAAGCCTTAGCTAGTGAGACTAGAGTTGCGCAAAACAGTTCCAAGGCCGGAACGAACATGGAACGGTTCTCTTGGTAGTCGGACCTAGTTCCTGGAACTAGTTCCGCGGAACTGTTAAGGTTCTGTAAATGCAAATGAAAGAGTTTTTTTTCTTGGTTTGTCTTTTTTTAAGCTATTTTAATGACTTGAAAGTAAAAAGAAAAACTGTAGATAAAAAAAAAAAAAACCAATTTAAATGTTAATAAATGTAAGTATTAGGAACATAGGAACTAATAACATTGCCAATTTTAAGAATTAAAAAAAAAAGTATGAACTTAGTAAAAAAAGGTGTTTTCGGAATCAAGAGGGATTAGCATTTCAGATTTCACATTACTGAAACTAACTAATTTTTGCATGCACGAATAAGAAAACGATAAACACTTTTTGAAAAGCAGTTCAAAATACACAATAAAGAGTCAACAAAACAATAACAAACAATCAAAGATACACTACACATGCTAAATTGCTAATACCAATACGAACACAATGCACATCATTTTTCATTTACATTTTTCATGAACGAAAGAAACTGGAATCCAAATCAGTTCCGACTCCGATCCAAAGGAACTATTTAATGAGCGAGGAACTACGAACCTTCGGAACTATGATACTCATAGTTCCGAACATATAGGAACTACGAACCTTCGGAACTATGATACTCATAGTTCCGAAGGTTCGTAGTTCCATAACACAGATATCAGAGATCAGACATCAGACCGTTCAATGTTCATTTCGTTCTAGATCATATTATAAATACAAACACACTTCAATAATATACCCATCTGCAACTACCTATATATGCTTATACAGTGGTGGTTGGTTGATTTGGTATTTCTTATTCATTCGTTCCGCATTCGTGTGTGTATCCAGCGTTCGGACTTCACTGCAATCGCAGTAGATCTACTGCACTTTTTGGCAAATTTTCAAATCTACTGCGTCACTGCGTTTTCCTTGCCATCTACTGCGATTTTTGAAACTTTTGTTTAAATAACATCACTGTTCACAGAATAAATTCCCTCCTCAAAGAAAAT
The DNA here is from genome assembly GCA_920937365.1 of Sphaerophoria rueppellii. Taxonomy (NCBI): domain Eukaryota; kingdom Metazoa; phylum Arthropoda; class Insecta; order Diptera; family Syrphidae; genus Sphaerophoria; species Sphaerophoria rueppellii. Next base: position 13,609,244 of record CAKKXW010000002.1, on the reverse strand, counting down.
AAAGTAAAACAAACTGTCAAACATAAAAAATATATATGTGTCTCTTTCATGCAAACTTTTACTTAAGATAGCTAGTGTGAATGTGTTGTCGGCTTGTTTTGTTGCTGTACCGTGTTGTTTCTGTTCCTTCTCCTCGTTTCTTTTTACCATCTCACTCTCACGTGCGCATCAATACGAAACCACTGATCAGTTATAGATGGGAAAGCTTGCTGTCAAAATGACATTTGCCTACAAGCTAAGGGAGCAGGTCAGCTGTAAGAGTATGCGTTTTATTGTAATAAATGATACAATTGCCTACATAATAAAAAACAAGTTTGCTGCAAGAGGATATGTGTATGAAAAAAAAAAAATAAGTTTTGAGGTATTTGGAGGGTAAAACGTAGGTAGGTTTCCAATCTTGTTATAAATGATCAGTGTACGCAACAAATCGATCAAGCAATAGCTTTTCCCTCAGAAAAAAAACTAAATTAAAACAAATCCGGTCGTCGCCGTTTATTCATGGTACTGTCTTTATCGTCATCGTCCCTCGCATCCCTCTGTCCTTAGTTCAGTGCTCCGTTAGTTTAGTAAGTTTAGTGAATTAAACAAATTTCATTAAATACGAACCAGGAAAGTCCAGATCAATCTCAACAAGATTGTCACAAAGGTAGGTAAAACCAGAGTATATCTAATAATGAGTAGGGAAACTCAGAAAAAAACATCTGTTGATTCACACATATTTTCACACAGATATAAGAAATTGAAGCCAATGAGAAACTTGTAGGAAGGAAAGGGAAACAAAATAAGTTTTTTTTTTGACAGACACACCCGGTTCTTATTTTATCGAATATTTTTTCACAATTTATGACAATCAAGTCGGACCCGCCTTTGAAAATCTATTAGAGAAAAAGGGAAAGAAGCAAGTAATGTACGTGTAGTCATTTCTTCTTGCGCAGGCAGTTTTCCATTAGAAATTTATTTGAAAGTAACAAAAAATATATTCAAGTCGGACCGCCTTTAAAAATCTATTAGGGAAAAAGGGAAAGAAACCAGTGATGAACGTGTAGTCATTTCTTCTTTCGCAGGCAGTTTTACATAAGGAATTGATTTGACTATTTTCACTAATGGAATTTTTGTTGTGCTTATTTTTTCGAAAATAAGTGATTGTAGTAGTGCCAACTACATTTACAAAAGAGTTTCCCTATTCATTATTAGATATACTCTGGGTAAAACAGACAAAAACTTTTCCTATAATAACACCTTTTTCTAACAAATTATTAAAATTCCCGAAAAACCGACCGAAGAAATTGAGACTTTGGAAATGGACGATGACTTGGAAAATTTACAACAGCTGAAATAGCGACCAAAATAAAACCAAAAATATAAATCAGAATGGGAAATGAACAAACATATTTTGACTGAAAAAAAAAAATCAAGAGGACATTGTTAAATTTTGGTTTTTCTTTAAAAGATTAGAAAAATGTGATAAATGTGAACACACTTGTTTTTTTTTATTATTATTATTATTTTAATATTGTTTTGATATTAAACCAAAGAATACAGACTTTATTTATTTAAGTTTTGTTATTTTAATAAAGAACTAAATTTTAAATTTAACACAAAACGTCTTTTTCTCTTGAAAGTCAATTCTACTGCGAAAATATTGAATCTACTGCGATTTTGAGATCATTTCACTGCGATTTGCAATCTCTCAAGTCCGAACCCTGGTGTATACCTACAAGCAATAGCACGAGTTTCACTAAAGGTGGTTTGTTTGTATTTTGTTACTTTTTACATTATACATGTGTTGTGTTCTTTCCACTTTCATATCATAATATCCAGTCGGAACTATGAACTGCTCGACAACCAACATGTGTTTTTTTCTTTCTCTTTCCACTTTCATACCATGTCCAGTCGGAACTATGAACATGTTTAAGTTCGGAGTATGGAACGAAAGGAAATGTCTCCGATAGAGGACATAGTTCCTGGAACTATACATGTCCGGAACGACCCAAGTCTAAGTGAGACCATAAGATCAAAGGCAGTTTTAAACTGTAGGAAAGAATTAAATAGAATCTGCCACACTAACCAGGTTATAAGCTCTGCTGGGTTCCTGGACACAGCAATATAGAAGGGAACGAAATAGTAGATGAACTAGCCAGGAAAGGGTCAGAAGCAGACACAAGTAGTAGTGACCATTCAGATAGGGGACCACTCGTCCCGATTGGGGTACTCAAGAGGAAGACATTAATGGAAAGGAAACTCGTATATTTTATCGCTGAGTAAAACGAACATTGAAATTCTGATAGCTGTATTAACGGGTCATTGCGCCATTTGGACAATGGCCAACAAGATAGGGGCTTTTGCACCCGATTTCTGTAGGAGCTGTCAGGATGAGGAGGAAATAGAAACCATTAAACGCCTGCTCTGTGACTGTCCGAACCTCCAAACTAACCGACTCCGTCATTTTGGGAACAGGTTTGTTGGGGAACTGGATGATCTAGCATAGGTCTCAATGGCAAACATGAGAAAATGTGTAGATAGCACAGGCTGGTTCGTTAACGAGCCGGTCTACGTTAATCGACAACTTTGAATAGCATCGATGCTAACTTTTATTTTTATAGGGGATCACAATGGACCAGTAGGCCCCCGTGTATGCAACAGTTTACGCTGTGCACACCCCTCATAACCTAACCTAATACCGGACTTAGAGACGAGTTGTTTATTTAATTGTTTGATGTTTGAAATTTGAAATTAGGACTTCACAACTTTTTTCTTAAATTAAACGGAAACCATTTAAGCTATTTCAAAAGTGTTATAACAGACTTGAAGTACAATAAATGCAGTTATGAGTTGAACTCTAAATCTTTATTCTCTTTGAGTTTTTCGCCTTTAAAAATATCGAATATGTTTGTTTCTTTACGTTTCAAGAGGAATTGTTAGATGATAGAAAAAGTGATGTGAATCAAATTAGTTGATATCCGTAATACCGTGTTTATCAAAAAATCATTCACAATAATTCAAAATCTAATAAATGTCAAAGATAAAATACGAATTCTTTAAATTTGTTGATGAATATCAACTATCAAGTCGATAGTTGCTGTAGTGTCCGTAGCTTAGGGGTTAGGTGCGTTAGCTGCTAAGCAGTGGCTTCGAGTCCTACTCATGCCCATAGTTTTTATTCCATTTCTAACGGGCACTGCCTCTTGCGAAGAACTGACAAAACTTCCAAGAGTATCATCTGTCATGAAAAAGTGCTTCTCAATTTTGCCGTTCGGATTCGGCGTTAAATTGTAGGTCCCCTCAATTCTTCACACGCACCTAGAGAATTGTTGATGAGAGTAAGCCACTTAGGCCTTGGTTCTTCAAGAGCTGTCGCGCCACTCTATTTTTTAAGTCGATAGTTGCTAGTGGCTGGAAGTTTGTTTTCCAATGAACCAAGTGAAAGTTAAAAATCAATTAGATTTTCTTCGCTTTATTTTTTGTCAATGACGAAAAATAACAGCTTATACTTTTTCTTCTTTTTCAATAATCTCCAGGCAAGAATGAACTTTCCACTATTTTTTGACTCTGTATCCATATACAGAGTCAAAAATGTTAAACAAACCAACAAAAAATAGAGTGCAACAAAAAATAAGTGAAAATCTGAAAACGACTTCTTGATACAACATTTATAGATACAAGCTTTTGTAAAAATCAAGAATTCACTTTTATAAATGTAACTGTACAGTAACAGTGCTACATTATTTTAAAGGGTCCATACCCATTCGAAAAAAATAAATAAAAGATCACACTTCAACGTACTATATGCACATTTCCGCACAACACGTCCATCCTCGCCCGGAATTGGCTTAGGGCAAAATTATTATATTCCAACATTATGTACGTTGTTCAAAGTAGTCGGTAAGCTAAACGAATCCATTCGAACCCTTTGCTCCGTAAAGAAAGAAACAGACATAGGCTGAGAGGATCGACAAAAGTAGGACAAACGAGGCAAAGAGTTTATAAAAACAAAAATAAAACGTTTCAGGGTGTATTTCCGGTTAAGTGGGACAGATTTCATTGGCAAAATAAATATTTAAAAGCAAAAAGTAAGCAATGTTAAAATAACAACAATGAAAAACCCCACAAATACAATAAACGTGAATGCCGCAGAATAATTATTTGTTTGTAAGTTTGTTTTGTCGGGATTATGTGTGATAGGTTCATAAAAAAGGAGAGCTTATTATAGTCGGTTATTTGTTCAGTGAATGCATATTTACACCTATTTGGACCTTTCCAAATGTATCACATTGCTGTTGACACTTTAAAAAATGACATACAGAGGATTTTTGGAAAATATTGGTATCGTGGATGCATGTATGTAGTACGTAGTTATTTGAAGGAAAGTGACTATGCAAGTATACAAAGGAACTTTTTTAAGTTGAATCTGACTTCGAGGTTATGTCTTAATTACTATTTATTCATTGGTCTCTTACACGTGACACCATTTCACTGTGTGTTTTGTGGAATACAGGACATTCACGTTCGTCTTGTTAATAACAAACGTAATCGAGTAATTAGGAAAAATTCTAGTATCTTAAACTTTGTTTGCGTGCTGGAAAGCTTTCTATCCTCTTTTGCGCTTTTTAAAATGTTCGTGAAGGTGGGGTAATGAAAATGAAGGTGAACATGTTACAAGAATATATCATCCACCTTACGATATGAACTGGGAACAATTAATTTTTGATAAGATTTCAAGTTGTTTTGTCCAAAATTATTTCATTTGTTAGAAATGGTATACATGTTTTTTTTTTAACCCAGTCGCACCTTTATTTTCTGTTCACTAATTAGGACATGTATGCTCATACTTCTCCTAACCGAAACCGAAAAAGGATTCACATACAAAATAAAAACACACGTTTAAGAAAGTGTAGCGTATTTTTATTTAATTGTTTAAAGCCTTGAAAACAAAATCGAGCTAATAACTTGCTCGTTCGTTTTTGGTCCTTGATCAATTCGAATGAATATAAAAATAAGGAATTCAAGTTATTTCATATTCAAGAGCAGAAACAAAACGAAAAAAATCCTCCAGAGAAATTAATACATTTCCAGGATTACTTTATGAAATTCCGCATTATTACCATGCGATAGTAGACTCATAATCCGAATATGTCTGCTTGTTGAACCACTTTGTCGAGGGAATATAGTTCTGCAATGGATTCTTCAATAGGAAACTATATTTGTTTGTTTGATTTAGGTGTTTATATATGTGTTCTGTTCTACATACTAACCACCAGCACTGGTGGTTATCGAATTAATTTTCAACTCTGAAGAAATATCGTTAGTAGAATCGGAACACGCAACTCTGGGTTTAACCTCTTGGAAACAACTGTGCGGTGTCAGTATAGTAAGCCTGGTGTCAATTGAATTGCCGAGGAGAACTCATGCGATTCAGATATAAGTGAAATTAGCATAATACAGAAAGGAATAAAAAGAAATTCAATCAGAAACTCAGTCAGCCACAAGAAAACGCAAAAGAGAAACAAACATACCCACTACTTATTCCCGCAACTGAATTTTTTAAAGGGAAACTCCATAAAGGTGCAAATTTCGGTGAAAATCGGTTGCAATATGTATCGCGAGTGTTGTGCTCCTGGGCAGATCTCGACAGTGTCGCACAACTACTATACAATAGTGTCGAATAGAAATCCAATTTCATGCTGCTTAGAGCTGAACACGTTGGAGGTGCTTAAGCTTATATCGAAAGTACCTAGACCTACTATTCATCACCACTGGCATAACGGTCGTCAGATTGCCGCTCATTTTCATCATCACCGATGGCAAATAGTGGTGTGATTGTTGTTGCTGCATTTCTCCGGGGGATGTTGCAAAATATTTTAACAATTTTTGTTAAATGTTAAGTTGATTTATTAAAAAGTAAGTTCAGAATAAATGAATGAAAAAAGTCTGAAACAAAATAAAAAGAATAAACATTGAAATTCAGTAAAAAAAAAAAAAATAAAACAATACCTTGCATTAAAGGACTTTGAATAATGTCTATTTTTTTGAAACATAAATTAAAATTCTTTGATAATATTGACTGATGTTTTTTTGATTAAACAAAATTCTTTCCTTACTCCACTGCTAGATATCATTTAACATGCATGATGAATTGGTTTTCTGTCCTGTTCGGTTGTGATTGGAAAAGTCTGAAATTATGAATGATTTATAGCATTTTTTTCTTTTGTGAAGCGTGTGCTTCGATTATTTCGATTCCAGTATGGGAAAATTATAATTAATGAATAATTTCGAATTTGAATTCAAGCTCGAAATACAATATTCAAATGTTTAACAAGAGTATTATAATTTGTCATTAGTTTTATAAGTACTTTTTTCTTTGTGTTTAACTATAAATAATCAAACAAAAAACATTGCCTATTTTAAGGTCTTCCAATAAATCCTAATCAAAACTCAAATAAATTTGTCACTCTGCTCAAGTTTGTTGATGAAAACAAAGAAATAGCCAAATGCAAATTAGTTAAATCATTCCGAAACCCGGGAAAACGCCTGAATGACTCATTAAAATAATTATTTTTTTTTTTTTTTTTTTGTATTTTAATTTTGCTTTTTTGATGGAGTCTAAAAGAGGAGAATTCAAACTGTCATCAAGATAGAGAAATCACCAAAATAACCTCTTGTAGTGGCAATTGCCCATTAAAATGTCTTTATCTCCAACAAATTGGATACATATATTTATACGATTGTAAAGGTATCTTTTGTGGAAAAGAGAGAGAGAGAAGAGAAGAGAGAATGACAAAATCAGAGGAAGGATAGGGGCAATTTTACTTGTCTTTAATTTATTATAATGGAGCAATTAACTAAGTCCACTTATAGCTTAAGGTCAAAATAACAAAATTGGTTTTTACGAAGGCGTAAAAGAGAGCAGGTGGGTTAAAAAAAAGAGGTTGTAGGGTGTTTCCATTGGAGCAGTGATAATATCTCAGAGCAACTTGGAAGGAATAAGCGGGAATCCAAAAACTACTAAGTTTGTCTTTGTTTTGAATTTCATTTGATATTTAAACTGTGTTTTTTTTACCTTAGAATTAGGCATTGTTTTTTCGACATTCACGTTTGCAGCACCTTCTTAACTGACCGCTTCAATATAGTCAATATACAGCTTACAATTCAACAAAAAAAAAAGGAATCGATCTTTTTTTTTTGAAGAGTTTCATAACATTTTCTTACATGACCGTCTTTATTCCTTGTCAAGCACATACATTTTTTGCAACAAAATGAATTAAGAAAAAAAAAGTATCAATTCAACAAGAAGGAAACAACTCAACGATGACAAGAAAAGAATCTTATCAAATGTTTTTCAATAGGAAAAAAAGTGGTTTATGCATGAATACCCGATTTTCTCACAAACATAACCTATGTATGCAAAAATTATATGAAAAGAATATATTGTTGGAAAGGACGTTTACTTCGCCAAGGTAGAGACGAATCAGGAGAAGGAAAGCAAAGTAGACACAAATATAAAGGGAATATAATCATTATGCTACCCACCTTTTTGAATCGTCTGTTTTTTTTCCTTTTTGTACATGCCCATAGCACAACACAAATGTAGAAGGTTGTCTTATATTCGAAAGTTAATTCATTAAGAAAACAATTTATATCAATGTGTATTTGCATATCATGAGCTTAAAATTACGATTTAATTAAAATTCATATTTTTGTTTTTTTTTGTTTTTTTTTTTTTTGTGAAGTCTCAGAAGGAGAAATATAAATAATATAATTAGAAAGGAAAACAAGAAAATGCCTTCTTTGACTTAAAGATAATGTCAAGTAGGCGAAAACTTTGAAGAGAAAGGACAATATTTTCTTAATTCTAAGAAGTGCACAAATTAAGAATGATAAGTTGTTTGCCCAAGTTCCTTGTGCCATTTTGCTAAGGTTATTGGTTTGAGCGGTTTTTTGAATCAAAGGAACATACGAAGCGCAAAAGTCACTCTTTGATACTTCAAATGTTTTTTCATGAGAAATTCACAAGGGATATCTTACGCCAATTTTTTCACAAAGTTCTAAACTCCTTTTAAAACTCGATCTAGTGCATCTCGGTCTAACGTTAAGAACTTAGTTTTTAGAAATTTGGAACTCGGGCATTTGTTCACTTGCACTTGCACTTAGGATTTTGCTTTTCTTTTAGCTGTCGCCACCGGCGAAGTATAGTGACCATTGCTGATTTTGATGCAATTGCACCAGATTCCGACGTCTACAAAACGATTTTCTTGCCTCTCTGGTAAAACAAAATAAACAACTGTAATGACCCGTCTCGAACCCTCGAATTTCCACCCACAATTTTTTCGGTATGCACAAGAAAAACCAACGATAATTTATTACCAACAAATGCTACAAGTAAAATATCAAATTTTCCCAACGAACGGTCGACGCGCGCCATCCGATATTAAATCAGCAAATTCATTTCGCTCGTTGAAAAAAGGAAATTTTAATAAAACCAAGTTCTAATAGAGCTCTAGACGCCCGAATTCGAGGGTCTAATTTTTATCGAAGTTCTAACTACAACAAAGTTCTAAATCGAAGTTCTAACGCGTTAGAACTTGGTGAAGCATTGACATTAGAACTCAATGAGTTCTTAAATTTCCACTAAACCGAGATTTAAGGGCTAGAACTTTGTGAAGAAATTCAAATTGGGCGTTAATATTTTTTGATTTTTTTCAAATGTGGCAGTGAAAAGGTTCTTTCCAAAGCCATATAACAAGCTTGTTATATGGTCTTTTGTTATCACGGTATTGTATTGCTGTAATTTAAGAGCGATTGGAATCCACATCCTTTATAAGCTTTAAAAAGCTTGACCAATGAAATTTTCCTGAATAGTTCGTGTAAAAACTTACATAGGAACATTTTTTTTTTCAAAACTGCATGAAAAACCCTAAGTTCCCTTTTCAAATCGTCGAACAGCGATTTTAAATTTTCTAAGTTTGTTCATCCTTTAACAAAACTTCGATAAATATCGAGCAAACAGCACAAGGGCGATTCGATTCGATATGTAGGTATTCTCAAAAGTTTTCTCGTTCCATTTAGAGTGTTATACTCCTTTATTTTATTTTCTATTGGAAAAATTATTCAAAATCGGTTCGGATACAAAAGAGATAAGCCCTCAGCACTTCTTGGTAACCGCAAAAAAAACCCTCTCAAATCGAAGGTTATACCTCCTTAGTCTTTATAGACTTCAATATTATTTTATTTTACTCAAAATACCTCTACATCCTCGGTTATAGCTATTCGTATGTAAGGAGTGTTGTTGCTATAAGAAAAATACATACATAAATCCTTCTTTCGTTTTGTACGGCTCGGCTAGCCTCCAATATGTAGCATGAAACGTGCTTTGAATCTTCGATACGAAATTGCTATATAAATAATGGCATAACCTATCCACATACATATCTATCTTATGCAAAAATAGAACAAAAAAAAGGACGATTGGTTAGGAGGTTCGTGTGCGTTAAAGTCGACATATGTATGATTTTTTTATAATCGTTTAATGGCACACAACCACTAACGGAAGTTGAAAGGTTATTTTTTTACATGTTTTACAATTGATCCTAGCAAACATTTTTCCTCAAGGTCCAGATTTGTTCACCAAAAATGATTCACTTATTTAAAATAAATAAAGAAATTAAATTATGGAATAATGTGAAATTGTGGATTTATCGATAATAAATATTTAAATTTTCTTAATTTTGTTCAAGTTACTTACTTTATTATCTAAGTCATTTTTGCACATTCAATATTTAGAATCTTAATAGAAAAACATCAACTGAAAGCAATCCCTTCTCCAATTTCTTATATTCAACAATCATTTAATTTGCAAACCATCTCAAAATTACAATAAACCGCTCTCATCTCTCAAAATAAAATGACAACCGAAACAACAATCTAATTTGACATCTTTATTATTTTTGTTTCCATTCCTTTTATACATCTTTGGCGGTGGCGTTTTACAGTGAAATTCCTTTCACATTACAATCATCATTAACCATGTTTTTCCTTCCATTTATCTTATACCAGAAAATAATAATAATGTCGTCAACAACAACAACCACGATGACGACAATGATGATTGTCATTTTGTCAGGCATGAAATCAAAACGTTACGTCTTACTAGATAGTCATATATTAGTGGCAACAAAGAGAAACTTAACGTCGAATGGAGTTTACAGTCTATAGCCGAAATATGAAAGGAAATAAGCGAATTACTGGGTTTAGCTAGTAAAGCATCGAAAGACGTTATACAACGTACTCAGAATATTGAAGATTTGGCAACAATCAAAAGTGACTTCCATCAATTCAATTATTATTGGAATTGGAGGCACTTAAGGAGCGCCAACAAAAACTGAGGTATTTGTGAAAGAATTACGTGTCTTTAACCAATGACTAAGATTGCTTACATAACCCGTTTAAGCAATAAGTTACAAAAATCTCCCTTCAGGAATATATTAAGTTTTTCACACAATTTGAGGAATGGATACCATAAAACACCGTGAAACACCGCAAAACACCTGGGCTCACGAAAGGAGATTCAATTTCCTACAACATATCGTGATACTCTTTGGCAGGAGGTGGCACAGGGCTATACTCTCGATACCCAATGTATGAATGCAGCAGCACATCAAGACAGGTAGTAAAAATGGAATTTAATTGAGAAACAAGGTGGATCATAAACTTTAAAAGACTGGCATTGAGTGAATTTTAAAATGGGTGGATGTTATGTTGAATGTGAGAATAATAATTTGTCCGTTCCTGTCGTCTAGTCTACACCCGAACATTTGCCATTCATATGGAACATCATCATCATAACATCATTTGATGGGTGTTTTATTATTTTTTTTTTGTGTGGTGAAATTTCCTATTTTTCTATTTTAAGGACGATAATGACAATCTTGTTGTTGTTTTTTTCAACATTAAAAAAGCTTTTAAGATTCGTTGCAAAATGGAAATTTTAGAACAGTTGTGCGGCGCATCTACCACTGAAGAACATCATATGGCTGAATGCCAAAAATACAAGTTGAATGTGAGTCAACCTGAACATTTTTATAAATTGAACAGCAAGAATACGGGAGGATGTCGTGAAGTGAAATAAAAATAGGGAATCTAGAGACTAAAAACATGAAAGTGGGGACACGGTAGTTGTTGATGGGTAGAATCACTGATCAGTGATAACAAGATTTTAAACCTACCCACGTTTTACCCCCCAAAAACCTCAAAACTTATTTTTTTCATACACACATACTCTTGCAGCAGCTGCTTTTTATTATGTAGGCAATTGTTCATTATTACGATAAAACGCATACTCTTGCAGATGAACCTGCTGTTTAGTTCGTAGGCAAATGTCTATTTAACAGCAAGCTTTCCCATCTTGTTATAACTGATCAGTGAGTAGAATTCAGTGATTATTGCTTTTATAACACTGAATTTCATCACGAGATCGGAGTACATAAAAATGGAACACCAAAAGGATACTTACCTATATGCAGTAAACATGAAAGCCACACACACAAGGGCCCCAGAGAAGAGAAAGAAAGTCATTATCCTCATTATGATTGACTTATGTTATTTTGCTTTTTTTCTCAATTTCATTCTCTATGAGAACAATCTGCCAATCTGGATACTGAAATAAGGTTTTATAGTGTTTTTCTGTTTTTCTCCCAAGGATGAGTTTTTGTTTCGATTTTCCTTACATTTTTTTAAGGATGGTGGGGGAGAAGAAGCTTCGTTAAAAGACACTAAATATTAACGACTTCAGTTTATTGTTTATATTCTTGCTACAACTATATATAGAGATACTACCAAACAACTCATAAAGCAATAAGTGACCGGACAATTCCTGCGTGAAAAATAATGTTATTTATTTTTTACCCAAGAATTAGCAGAAATGGGACATTTAGATCATAAAGATGATTAATGATTAATTTGCTTCCTGTTGGGCGCAATTCAACGATAAGGTAATATAGTAAAATTATAGAAGTTTACTGGAAGGATATTTGAATTTAGATTGGCTTGTTTGTTTCGGCAATTAATTATGTCTAAGAGGATATTGTAATAATTGTATTTGCGTTAAATTGACCTCAATTTCTACACCATGATTCAAGGGAATGTTTTGAACTGGAACACGGATTGCATAACTTAATGGGTTCTATTGGATTTTTTTTCCAAATTTTACCAACCAACAAAATCCCTTCCAGAAAATAAAAGAAAGCACAATCGTCAGCAACCAAAAATGCACAAAATTAAAAAAAAAAAAAAAACTTTAATGCTCGCAGCTCACATCACAAGCAATTTTATTTCGAAAAAATGAAAACCACCCACTTAAAGACCTTTTTTCGAGACCGTTGAATATTTCAATATGATGCTCGCATGTAAGCCTTCCAGGAGAATGAAAACTCTTTTTTATCATTTTACATAGGTATTTGTGTAACCGCCACAACAGCAAAACAAAAATTCGACACCCAACACATCCAGCAGATGTAATGGTTTTTTTTGTAAACGAAACAAAAACAAAATCCATAAGAGGTTTCAGGAATAAGCCCTGAAGAGACGAAAGGAGCAATAACCGCGTGAGGAATGTGTTTTTTGCACCACACAACACAATACACGACAAAAACAATATGGGCACATCGCACAGAGCAATAGCAGGAACAATCTACTTGTTGCCTTGTAGGTACAATGTAAGGAAATGTATGTAGTACGTTCCGTATGTCTTCTTTTCGTTAATCTTGAAGATGTTTTGGGGGCGTCTTTTTTTCCATCTTTGTTATTGCTTGTCCCAATTCCAATTCCAATCTAACCGATACGAACAATACAACCATATCACTTCTGGTTGTTCAATGAGATCAGCAATTCCTCCAAAACCCCTTTTCAGTCAGGCCAAGCAACCACGCCGCCAGGTGGATCATGGATCCGAAAAAGTGCCTGACTTTAATTTTCGATCAACAAAGAGGCAGGCAGGAGAACGAATTCAGAAATTCACAAAAATTGTTGAAGGTGGATTATTTTTTTTTTTATTTTTAAATCAAGCAAACGAAACAGGAGTTTCATATTTTTTCTCCGGAGTATTATTTTTTCCTTAAATTTATTTGACTTCAAGCAGTAGAAACAATATTTTTTGAAATAAAAAGAAAGAAAAAAACAACAAAAATGCATAATCGTAAAGACCAGACTCACAAATTTACAATGTCGTGTGCGCAAATTGTCTTCGGTTGAAGCTTCTGAAGATGGCAGGAAATAAATGTTAATTGATTGTTTAGAATGGTATACAAATTAAATACATTTATTTTTTCATTTTAATTAAATTGAATGAGAGGAAAGGTTCTCGTTTTGTAGTATTTGATTATGTTTCCGGAAGGGAAAAAATTTAACTTCTAAGAAAGGAATGTGATTTAATACTCCGTAAATACTTCTTTAAGTAAACCAAAACGAAACAATATTTGCAAACAATTCAATTTTAAAACCGTAGTGGGTGACCTTGTTTGGTATAAGACTGTGTTCTTTTTATTGACGATGGCTATAAAGTGGGTGATTTTATTATGAAAAGTTACCTTTACAATAGCAAAACTTGAACGTTTCTTTCTGATTTTTGTGTTCGCTGTACAAAATTGAAATAAACAGAAAAAATATAACAATGAACAATGTTTCGGTTAGAATTTTCGGGGTTGATTTTGACAGCTCGTAAATGGGCATATTGTTTCTTTTACTTTCTTGTAAAATATCGTCATGGCAATTAAGATAGAGCGTCGAGTAACACAATCATGCGCAAATGATATAAGAAAGTTTGATCAAAACGAGCGTTCTCTATGAAGCAAACATGCGGGCGTTGCTACCTTTTTAAGGGGTTCATGGTCGTGACTCTGTTACTGTTTGATGTATGGGCTGCAGGCCACATGCATCGGTCCGGAACATTATCAACACGAAAAATTACCGCGAATCACTGAACCAGACCGCTCAATTATTCTTGTTGGCCTCTGGTAAGATACTAGCTGGTTGTTAATGTTCCTTCGTATGAAGAGACTTTTGTTTAAATAGTTTTTGTCTACCAGATATAGGATTTGTTTCAATATATCTGCTTACGATATCAATGCAGCAGGGAATTAACTACAAATTATAGTTCGTAATTTGAGCTGTTTTCCGTTCCAGCTTTTTTTTCCAAAATTGCAATCATTTTCGCACGAACTAAAACTTTGGAGATTAACACCAATTAACCTTTAAAAGCATAGCAGTTTAAAGTTTCAACTACATTTAATCAACGTTGTTTCTTTATTATTATTTTCTTTATTATTATTTTCAAACAAAACAATTGTTGCTCGTTGTTTTGTACCAAACAATGATCTGAATTTTAAACAAAAACACCAAATCAGTTCGATCATATTCCGGGAACATAAGATTTGTCACAGTTAATCTTTATTTATATTATTAAAAAAAAAAAAAAACAAAAAATGCCGTAAGCATTTTTATTGAACACTGCTGCTAATGAAAAGCCTGAGAACACTCTTAGAGTAATTCTAATAAAGTGTGTGCAAACGTCCAAATATTTTATGAAATTGAAGAAAAAACAAATGTGGAATTTCTCGTCCTTTAACATAAGAAAATGTTTCAGTTAAAGCTATTGAATATTTTTCAATATAGCTATTGTTTTCAATATGGAAAAGTACCAAAATTTCGACGCCATTTAAAATAAATATAATACAAATTATAGAATACAAATACAAATTTATTGAAAAAACAGACTACCTTTTTCTGTCTGATAATAATATTATTTTCATACTCCCGCAACTCAATCTGCGGTCTGTCCTTATATTAGTCAGCCAATTCATTGAAAAGACAAATAGATCTTAGCAAATTATGTACACGTACACCTGCATACATATGTACATTGGCATAAGACAAAAAAGATAAATTGATTCGTTTAACAATATGTAAATGTCTGCTAAAATAATTCTTCTATTCATGTTTGCTTTCATGTGTATTTAACCTCGAACAAGGTGTTTCCTCCTTATGGCCACCAATGTTTTTAAATTAAAAGCCATTAATAGGTGTGTTTTTGTGACTGTCAAGTAAAGTAAAAATAAAAAACATATCAAGAAAACGATCCAGATTCAAACTCGACTTTACTGGCAATATTGATTTAAATTCAATTGCTTTTATAAAAGATGACAATTTTTGATATTTGCGAAATTAACAAATTAAATTAAGCTCCCTCTGTGTTTGAAAAAATTTACTAACATTTCAATTAAGTTTTACTCCCGATGAAAGCTAAAGTAAAACAATTACGTTTTATTGGTTGTTTTCTTTTTTAAAACCTTATTTTACTTTTCCTGGTTGTCACGAAAACAAGCCTTAAAATTCTGTACTTGTCTTGCTTATCACGACAGTTAAAAAAGATAATATCCTTATTACTTTTGATAACATAAGACATAAAGTACGTCGTATTTTAGTTAACTCCTTGATGTAACTTGACACTTCTTCGAAACTGAATTATTATTACCCAAAAATTCTTAAATGTCTGGGCCTGTTTGGACAGGTAAAAATTGTTTTTTTTTTGTTTTACTTATTTCTTAACCTTTTTTTTGAAAGTTAAAGTAATCAATACTTCCATCAAAAAACATTTTTAATAGGCCCTTTCCTCTTTGACAAGGTAGGTACATTTTTTTTATATTTCCGTGAATACGAATGCACACCTTCCTCCTAATTAATTCATTAGTTCGCCTTTTTTTATTACCTCACAACACAGTATGTTTCTTATATCTACAAAAATATGAAGCTTTTTGTGATCTGATTCAACCCAAAACCAATTCTTTTAACGCAGCTATAACCACCCAAAACCTTATATTCGGTTGACTAATTTCTGTCCTGATTTTCGTGAATTTGTGTTTGTGTAGATATATTTGTTCGTCGTTGATCCTTTTTTTTGTATTTAATAGCTTGGCCAAAACGAAGTCAAAACATAAGTACAACTGCGACACGACTTCTACTAGACGAAAATGGTCCGGGGAACCAT
Organism: Sphaerophoria rueppellii; assembly: GCA_920937365.1. Lineage (NCBI taxonomy): Eukaryota > Metazoa > Arthropoda > Insecta > Diptera > Syrphidae > Sphaerophoria > Sphaerophoria rueppellii. The sequence goes on along the minus strand of CAKKXW010000002.1, from coordinate 13,593,211 downwards.
CTCCATGGGAATCTGCTTCACACGGGAATATACTCCGCTCAAACCGGGCATTTGCCCACTGCGGGTGGGAAGTAACCATAAATCGCTGAAACTAGCTCACAGTGTCACAGTTGAGCATATTTTTTTGTCAACAAAATTTCAGTACTTTTGTGTGTTTCAATTATGTATTAACAACTAATTTACTTATTTCTGAATGATGAATACGCGTACTTGTGTACAGCCAATTTCGCTTTTGTTCTTCGTATAAATATTTGCACAAAATCTTTGGACAGATTTATCTAATTTCACAAAGTATAAACAGTTTTTATTCATTTAAATTTGCCAAAAAAAAGTTGTTTATGGAAAAGCAAAATATAATTTATCAGGGTTGCATCTCAGATAAAAACAAAGCTTGAACTTCAACCTTCATAACACAGATCGTTTTATTAGTGTTAGTTAGTGAGGATAATCAAACGCGGCTAATATCTTTAAGTTTTAACGGAAAATATTGAGCCTTTAAATGAGCAGTTTCCTTTTCAAGTTCAGTTTGTTTTAACAGTATTGAAGTGGAGGGACTTGTTAAGGTTTTAATGTTAAAAAGTTAAATACTTGAGATGTTAAGTTTTTGGTCCATCAAACAATTCGAGAACCGTATCAAGGGACTAAGTAAGGTTTTTATTACGAGACGATCCAACAATTATGCTTTTCAGGAACTGTTCAGGTCATATGGTCTTTGTCATGGTGTCTCCACAAAAAACAGATGGGAATGGCAAAGCAAAAAAAAAAACAAAACCAATAATTACTGTCTACATCCAACATCCGTAATCCTTCTAATAGAACCATCAATTGCTAATAAATCCTAACCCTTGACAGTGATGTAGGGTACGACTGCCAAAAAAAAAAAATCATTCTCCCTGGCGACACAGAACAAAAAGACGAGATTGTCAATAGTCATCCCATAGTTAACTCTCATGGACCTCTAAGAACCCCTAACAGCTCCTTTCAGTTGATGGGGAAAAAAATAAAATACTGTCATCAGGGTATTTCATTAACGAAAACTTTTACTTTCTCATCGGGATTCCTTTAACATTTTTTAACATTTCTTTGTCTCTCCTAGAGGTTGTTGTTACATCATTACATCTTTTGAGGCTTCTTGGAAGGGACGGGACTTATTCCCAAGGCACTTTGTTGTGAAAACTTATACCCACTTAGAATTTTCTTTTTCTTTTACAAGCTATCAACTTTGACATTGCATTAAATTTCTTTATCACATTTTGTTGCTACTGTTTCAATCTCATCCTTTTTTTTTCAAACTCCTCCTCCGGCTAGCTAGAGCTTTTATCAACATAATCTATTTGGTGCTACTTTTTTTTCTATCTGCGGGTGGACAATCTGCAATTTTGTAGTTATCCTTTTCCTCCTTTTTTTGAGGAAAGAAACGAATTCGTTGCAATTTTCTGGTGCGGGTTGGCAAACAGCCATGATGATTTTCTCATCTGTTAAAGTTGTGCTAGGTTTCTATTATCTGAGAGATGTTATGCTTCTCACAAACCACTCTGAGTCAATGTGTTTTTTTTCATCTGTGATTGAAAAAGTTTTGTATGAACTCGAGGGAAAAAGTCTCTTTTAAATTTTTTTTAATTTATCTTTTTCCAAGGGTTTTGTTTCGCAGTTTTCAGTTCTGTCGATTTTTTCTTATTTAATTCTCCCAAAAGATGCATTTTACAGAAGATAGCTGTTTTTTTTTTTCTAAAAAATATTCGCCTTTTAAAAATTTTCAAATTACAATTTAGTAATTTGCCTTAAGAAGATATATTATCACTGTGACTATTAATATTTATTACTTAGGGAAAGGCCGGGAGGAAACACTAATGTGGCACCAACTTAATTCAATGATGTCTCTACCTGCTTGTTAGTAACGGTCTCTGTCATTTTAAAGTTAAGTCATTAAATCTTTATGATTAATAACAATAGTAAATGTTAATAAACAGTCTGATTACGGTAAAATTCGAACCACCCAATCAATCAGAATTGTCCATCTGCATGTATAATTAATTTTCGTCCTTAAGCAGTTTAATTTTTCTGACAAAATTTTTACATTTCTGTAATTAAATTAAACCTTTTCCGATTATAATGTCAACAATTACTAGTCAACCATTTACCATTAACCTTTAAATATTCTAATTTAAGTAATTTTAACAAAAATAAAACCCCCTAAGTGGCGCCCAAAGGAACTCTCGCTCCTTTATGTTTACTTTTAAAAGACTGTCATGTTTTACTCAACTGGTGATGAAATGACGAACGGTTTTAAAAATTTCAACAATAATTAGATATTCACGAGATCTGAAGATTATTTTCATAACGCGCCCATATAAAATAACATTTTTTTTGTGTGTTTCACTTAAATGGCAGTTCTTTCTATTGACATTTACAAGCATGTAGCTGTATCAGTTTGAAATCTTAATAAGTGCAAGCAATACACACGAAAAAATCACGCAGCAACAACTTCAGAAAATATGGGGCCATATTATACCCAGCCCCCCAAATGCTGCAAGTATTTTCGAAATTAAAGAAAAGTTACAAACTTCATTAATGAAAGTGTGGCGTTTTTTTTTTTCTCCTGTTTTACTTGAAATTAATTTTGCGACCCCACTTTTTTTAACGTTGTTGTTGTTGTGTTTTACATTCCCTTTAATTTATTTTGCCTATGGCATTTTGAGAGATAATAAGTTGTGAATTCCTTGCTTAATGAGAGACCGAGCAAGAAGCGAGACGTGAGAGTTTGCTTCTAGACCCAGACTAGACAACCCAAAAACGAAGTCGACCCGAGTAAAAGCAATTCCCCAAATAATTGAACTAATTGTTTTTCTCATTTCACTTATGGATTCTGGATTTATATTGTCCTTTCTTTCTCACCATAATTTTCTTCGAATTCTAACTCTATCAGGCAAACACCATCAAATTGAACACCGATTCCGAAGCCGATCACAAACGACGCCATCATCACATCCAGCTTCAGCAAATGCACAAACTCGAACTCACCGAACGAGATGTAAAACGCTAGCTAAACGTATTGCACTCCCATCACATAAGCGAACGTGTACGTAATTTGGAAATCGAACAGCATCGCATTGCAGGCCAACTTCAATCTCAGTCGGCAGATCACCGGCTTGCATACATCGATGCTATAACTGTTGGAAAATGTCGAAGGCGTACGCAATAAAATGGAACAAAACGTTGCCGGATGTGCCACGGGAGATATCCAAGTTTAAATCTAACTTCGCCCAATTAAGCTCCGAACGGGGTTTGCTTCGTGAGGAGGGTCAGAATGTGGCACGCAGAGTACAGGCGATCGATGAGTGCATTGCAAGAGGAACGTGATTCGTTGAAGCATATGCAAATGAATGTTGACACCTTGCGGAAAGATGTTGAGCGTCTGCAGAGTATTACGGAAGCTCAGAAGTCGATTGTTCATCGAAGAATCGAGGAGGTCAGAGAGTTTTTAACATTTCAATAAAACCTTTCCTTTCATTTTTTTTTTCAAACTTCTATAAAAGTTCTAACGAATTCCAAATTAGTTCCGTTTCTGTTTGTTTGTACACTTTTTTCTCTCAACATTTTCCTTGAAAAAAACTTTAAAAAGGAAACAAGCATTCGGACATGCTCTGGAATTTTTCAGTGTCCTCCGCACACATCCGGGCAATGTTAAGTGCAATATGACAGTCACCCTGACATCCCTCTACTAAGCTGCTATGATTTTTATGCTTTCTTCTATTTGACAGACAATCGTTTTGCTTTCAGTAAAAAAAAATATTCGAGAGCCATTTATTCTATCTGAGAACAGAGTTGTCCAAAGAACGGAATATAAAAGACAAAAAAAAAATATTTAGCATGAGTGCTTGTGCATTCTCTTCTCATACAGACTCAAAGTGGGAGAGAAAAAACTAAAAATTTCCGAATGCATAAATCGAGAAGAGGACAGGGAAAAAAGACAAAAAAAAGAGTTAGATTTAAAAGGGATTATTTTCGAATCATTTTCTGTTGCTTTTGGAGTCTTCTTATCCCTAGAAGCTAGAACGTAAATGTGGAGGGATTCTTTTTAAAACATTTTGTTAAATCATTTGGATTGCTTGGAAGAGTAAAAAGTACCTACACATAGCATACTAATAACACAGAGGGATTGCTTCTTTAATCCGTGAATTGGGTTCTTTTTTGTTATTGAATCGTTGGATTTGATTTTAAGAGGAGATTTTGTATTGGTTTTTCGCAATAATACGCCATCCCTAGAGCAAACAAGATATTAGAGTAAAATTCTCTGTTGAAAGCAGAATCAGAGTTTTCGTTCAACTGGAAAAAGTCAGTTTAATTAACAAATAATAAACTTATAAAGCTCGAACCAGTTCGCATGAAATTTTTAACGATTTAATTAGTGTTTTTTTTTTCTTTCTATGTGGAATCTGGTTTTTTGAAAAATTTACTGGGATGAAAAAAAAAGGTACGCTTTCTAAAATGGCGCTCAACAAAGAGAAGTCAGTTTTTATTTGCATTTAATCACCGATATCGTGCTATTTCGCTTTCAAATTCAATCAATAAACTCCAATTTATTTCTTCACACTTTCTTGTACACTCAACTCAAATTCTTCAAATGTTAATAGCAACCAACACGGAACTATTGAAAAACGTCAAGTTAATATCGAAAACGTGCAAAATGAAATCATTCTCAGCACCGGCAAATCACAATTTTCGATCAGCAAACGCCGCTCTCGTCCTCACTCTCTAAAGGAACTCAATAAAAATAAACAATTCAAAAGCCCATGACAGTATCAATTTATTGGGAGATTATTTTTCTCCGATATGGTGGTTAAAATAAGTTAAATTCCGAAAAATGCTCTGTTTACTTGATTTTGTTGGTTCGATTCACCTCCCCGGAACTGTCCTCTTTTTAAGATGTGGAAAAAGTTAAAATATACAATACCTACATTCGTAAATAATGAATTATTGAAAATCCCCAAGAGAGTTCAGCCGCGCAATCCCAGGTCGAAAAAAATCTCTGACTGATGGCTCCGCTGCTGGGTGAGGGAAGCTTGTTCCAATTCTTGTTCTATTTATTATTTGTTTATTTCTCCATTTTTTTGTTGCTTTCTTTTAACAAACAAAAACAAATCACTGAATTGAATCTAATGAACAAATGTTATTTCTTTCGTTTTCGTTCTCACTGGATATGCAGAGAATGAACAAGACCGATGCGAATATTGTGATGGCCGACAGCAAAGTCAACATAAGCATCCATCAGCAGTAGTAAAGATGACAACAAGGCAGGCAATATTGAAATCGCTGTACAGAATTTAGTTGAAAAATTAGAGTCCGTCGAATTACAATACGAGTCTATTAATAAACAAATTGCCAAACGATTGCAGTCAAGTGGAAAAAAGCAGCGGGGCCATTGGTGGAGCTGGTTCATCGGGACTGTATTTGACTGCGACATCTGGCCAAAACCAACCAGTCGTGGCCCATTGCAGCGGCAGATGAATGGACGACAATTCAACGGCACGCGCACCGTTTCGATCGCAGTGTGGACTTCAATCGCTCGGTGGAAAGCGTATGCCAGTGGTTATGGCTCGCCATCTAGGTATGCTCAGTGCGAAAACTTTTATTTATCATCGCGGACGGCTATTGGTGGCATATCGGTGGCTATAGCAGTATAGCGGCAATGCTTCGGATGCACTCGATTATCAGAACGAGATACAATTCTCGGCGATAGATGTCGATAGAGACATCTCGAAAACACACTGAGCTGCTAACTATGAGAGTGGGTTGCGAATCTAAATGGTAGATATAATTTACGTTTTTTTTTTACTTCACCAACATACGCACACATTACATCATTGAAATGAAAAATAAAACTGGAAAACAACATAAAAGTTAGCAGTGACTGTAAATAACATTTCATTACATTTCCTATGAAGAGAATTATTTATCAAGGATCTTATGTTTTTTTAGGTAAATTATTATTTATACCGCAAATGTATAAGGAATTATTACTGTACACAAAACGTATAACGATATTTCATTCGGTTATATTTCAAATTAGAAATGTTTGGGCTTAGAATTTTTAAATTGTACACCATGTAGGTAAATAGAAAATAATAATTCCGATGTCAAACTGATAAAAACAATTTATTTTTACATAACATCCTGCATTTTCAATGCTTGAACATATAGGTGGTGGGTGCCACTTCCAATAGTGATTCCCTGACATATTTTCAGAAGTGGTAGCTCCGCAATGCATGTGCAAGTATTTTGTATTATTGCAAGATTCTTTCAAATACTTTTGATTTGATGGATATATTCTTTGATTTAAAATAATTTATTTTCGTTATTCAAAAATGAATAGAAAAAACGTTTACATACGTTCAATCAAAGTTACTAATAACCAGTTAGAAAGCTTAATTAAGCATTTTTACTTTTTCTTTAACAAGATCGTATTTTTCATCATTATATTTACTAAAAGAAATATGTATATTAATTAAGTAGGAAGAAAAAACCACAAAACCTTAATTTCGTTACTTACTATCTAGGTATTTTAATTATTTCTTAAGTGAATGTATTTAATTGTCAGACGTTAATTCACAAAATATTGCTGACGTTCGTCGGTTTCATTTAATGCAACGTTTGTAGTTGCCGATTACATAATATAGGAAATCTATTTATAGCCAACGGATTGTGGTTTTAATTCCCAGAATTATTATTTACCTAATAGCCTACGAGAGGGTTATGCGTTGCTCCTCGATTGCTGAATTTAATGTGTATGAGCTATAGGGGTAGTTGCAAAGCACTTTTTTTACATATTTCAATTTCAACGGCATTCCTTTTCATTTCATATGAATTCAATAAAAAAGAAAAATATTTCAATTCAAATGCAATCATGCGGTTTGTAAATCCCTTTTAAATTCAACAAAACACATTAACATTGATTGAAGTTCATCCCTTGTGACCAACAAAAAAGGAAAGCCTTTGAGCTGTCACCGAGAATCTGTTTTTTATATTTTGAAAAAAGGCCTAATTCTTCAATTTGCAATATAAACAATGTTTTCATTCAAAAAAAGGAACACAGCAGAGACAAGGGATAACGAGACACGAAGTGTCAATTTCGATAGATTTAGGAGGATCTTTTATTTGACGTTGTCGAGCCCACGTGTTCTTCTACATTTTGGAAATCTGTATTATTGTGACATTGAGAATTCTGCATTGCAGACCAAATGGCTGGCAACTAATAATAGTTGTCAAGGACTTCAATACGGGTTGTTAAAATTTCATGTAAGTAAGTATAGGTACGTACAATGATTTAAAGGTGTTAACAAATTTTGTATGTTCCAAATTTTCTTAATATAGCAATCTTAAACTTTCATTTAAGAAGCATTTGTGATTTTGGATGCATTGTCGGTACATGCACCGTATTTGTTCGTTAGCATCAGTGGGCTACATCTCCTTTTAATAGGAATATCTACTTGCAATTAAATGAGCGTTTTGCTTTCAATCCTCACCCAGGCAGAGGTCTATCTTTTTTGCAAATCAGGGATTAAAAGTTTATCTTTCGCCGTCGTCGTAGTAGCCGTGTCATTGTTGTATATCTAATGGCAATTATCTGCGGTCAGGCAGGAGCCTCAAATATAAACTTTTTTTTCTTTTTTGTGTTAGACTTGGACAGGACCAAATATCCGGCGGGCGCAGAGAACAGAAAGTTGACTTAGTATCTTTCCTATTCCCTGGCTTATTATGTCTTCAACTATGCTTTTTCGGGAATAAACCGCTGAATACTAATGTATCTCCACCATATCCTTTTTGAGTTTGCCTTTTGGTCTTGGCGTTGGCGTTAACCTCCGCAGGTGGTATATATTTATGTTAAGGATTCAGAAAGAAACAAATTGAAAGCCTTAAAGATGAAAAAAATTATGAAAATATATTTTGTTCGATAGAAAAAAGTTTTTTCGAACTATGCGCGAAAAAAAAATATAAATCCTTCAAACTTTGCGAGAAAAAATTATAAATCCTTCGAACTTGCCAAAGGCTGAGAATAAGAACACGAGGTAACAAAATGGTTTATGCGACTACAAAACTTGACAATATTATAATAGAGAGTAGAAGATTTGCCCCGAAGGATTGCGTTTTCAAAATTTGATTTATTGCGTTGTCACAATCGGGTATCCCTTTTTGCGTTCTCGATGAGAACTTTGAAAACAAGAAATTCAGAAAGAATTTGACAATTTTCTGGCATATTTTAAGAAAGTTTCTGTTTTGGCTCGTAAATATTTATTTCATAATGCTGAAGCTGAACTATATTAAATCCCAAAACTCTGGATGCAAGAAGCTTCGCTGCTTATTTAAAGAAGCGATTTTTGCGTGAATCAAAGATATCCTATCCATTTTTTGGTTGTTTTGATTTCCCCAGCTTTTACGATAGCTCACAGCTTTTAAAGACGCTTAAATGAAAAAAAATCTTTTTGAATTTTATTTAGAGCATTCGATGGCCGAAATAATAAAATCAAAAATTGTTGTAAAAAATTTGAACATCCAATCCGAAATGTATCGATATCAATTCAGGAGCTTATCCTTAAAAGATATTCTTGTTTATTTTCCTGTGTGTTAAATTTTACCTGCATTCAAAAATTTATATATAACCATTCATACGTTTTCATTGGGAGAGTTTTATGACGTTTGTTTTGCCAATCAAGACTAGCTACTCAATTAATTATTGATGTCGGAACTGCCACCGCAAATAAATTTTGTCGCTTCAATGTTTGTCTTGAATAATTTATTAGAATAGTCTTCATTAATCATCAGAAATCTTAGTTCATTAGTGACAGTGTCGTTTCCTCCTCCGTTTCCTGTATTTAACCCCAATTTCAACCTTTCAATCATCACATCTTGCTGCTTTTTGGGCAAATCAAATATTTAGAGGTGTTGAATACTGATGTTTGCTTCAATTTAAAATTTTAACTAAACTGTAAGGTCCTTGGCACACGAAGCAACTGTTTTACGACATGATATGATACATAGACGTGAATTTGGTTTCTTGCATGTTCTTTTTGTTCCAGAATCGCTTATTGAATAGAAAAATAGAAAGTTCTTGATGGAAAACCCGCAAAACTCATAAGAGTTGTAGGTGCTTTGTTTTTCAAATGAAATATTGTTGATATAAGACCGAGAATTTAAGGTGCATTCGATTTGCGATTCTAGTTGCAAAAGAGTTGCTTCGTGTGCGGAGGGCCTAAAGTTCAAGACGATCGGGTTTTTAATTTATTGTTTTTGAAGTACGCACAGGAGAAATCTTTGAGGTCTTTTGGTGCAATTTTATTCGTGCATCACACAAAACAAATGAAATAAGACAATTTAAAACCACCTTATTTTTTGTACACTTTTTTGTTTTAGATTTGTTAAACGACAAAAATTACGATGTTCACGATACACATATGTATATATAAACGCACATAGACATTGAATTAACGAGGTCGCTGAACACTGGGATCTATTTTGTTTAATGTAGTAGTTATATGTATGTTCTTTACATTTTTTTTCAATTGATATATTTACAATACAATTGATTGCGTTTCATACAAATTTTTATAAAAAAAAACAATCAAGTGTACTCCCTGTAAGAGGAAAACTGGAATTGCTTGTATGGAGTTATTTGAGCAAAGAATTTTATTGCTTCGTTCTCCATGATTCTCATCATTTGGTGTCTCATAGGGTGTGTGAGTTTGTTTTTTTTGTCTTACAATGACATCGACACTCATTGTACTAAACAACTGTTACAAAATCATTCAATTAATTGTTGGAAAAGTTTGTCGTTGGGCTCTAAACTGATGAAGAATGAAGCAAATGTTCAAACCCTATTATCTCATGAGACACGAAAAATCATTATAATTCCTTTTGAGTGCTTCTACTAACCCCATTCCCAATTGAAAATCAATGCTAAAATTGTGGCTAGCAGACTAATCAGCCTGCTTTAATTACCATCACGCTACTGATTCTGTATATCTAATCTTATATTCCACTTTCATTCATAGCTCAAAGTTTACTATTACATATTTTGACAGAAATGACAAAGTTCAAAAAATAATTAAACTTAAAATTTCATAAAGCAAAAAACGTCTCAACGGGTATCAAAAAAATATAGATTTATTTGCCATCTTGATGGATTAGATTTATCGTAGTGATTTATTCAAAGGAACGGATGTTTTTCTTTTTTTTTGTCTTCGAATCTAACTCTTTATTCTCAATCAGTAACCCAACCCTATGTGATCGCATTGTCATTATTCATCTCGAAGTCGTGTCGAAGTTAACATCACTTTCCATCCGTCCAAGGCAACAATTTTCTTTATTAATGTTGTCCTCCTGAATCTACCCCAAACGTCACTTTATGTTCCTGCTGGCTTATTATTGAGAATATTAAAATATATTGGTTGCAGAGACAGGCATCTGAGTGTAGTTTATTTATGCATGTTCTAACTATGGCAACGCAAACTTGAAATATTTAAGTTAAACTTTGTCCTTAGGATATGGATTTTGTGTCGCATAAGTTTTTTCTTGTTACCTTAAATTTAAATGTTTCATAATATGATACCAATCATAGAATAACAAAATAATTGGAAAAAGAGGAAAAAGTCTTGTACTTCAGCATCATCCCAAAAAAGGATGAATGTCAGTGAAATTCCTTATCCTCTTTAATAGGAGTTCTAGGAAAAAACCTATGAGCCTGTAAAAAAAATCAGAGGAATGTTTGCCTACTTGGATTTTTCATTATACCTACATACATGGTTTTCATAATAAATTTAATAATGACAACATACCTTACATTACTCAATTAAAAGTAGCTCCATTTGAGCTTCATTTCTAAAGGCACAGAAATGATACTTCTAACTAACGACTGAAAATAATATTATTTTTTTATATATCAAGACAAAAACAATGTCCTTGGAAACACAATAAATTGACAAAGAATGTTCGATAAAAAAAGCACAAGTACATAAAGTTCCAAGTTCTCCCTTGCCATTTCGTAAGAATTTACCTTTATACAATTTTGATAACAAATAACGAAAAACGTGTAGGAAGGAAAAAAACAACAGTAAAGTGAGAATTCAAAGCCAAATGTTCTAACGAAAAAAATGTCCATCCACTCTGAACGTACATCGCACACGACTGAGTGCATTGTAAATGCACAAAATTGTTTTTCTTTTTCTGTTTCCTGCTTCACTCGTATTTAAATTTTAAAGTATCCACTTCGTTGCATTTCCATTGGCAGGACAGTACCAGCATGGCAATCCTTTTTTGTTAGTTCAATTTTAAATTTATTTGAGAGTCTTTTGGCCACGGACTAGAAAACAACTTACGAGAGATTAAGTCAATTGAATTCTAATCTTATTTAAGTTGCGCGGACTTGGCAGTGAGATTTTATTGGGTTGATCTACAAAATGACGTACAAAAAGGAATTTGAATTGCAAACAATGTTTAATGTGGACTGGCAACTAAAGTACATTGAATCAATATTTCAATTACATTCAACTGTTTGAGAGAATAAGGAAAAAATTCACTCTTTCTCGACTCACGACGTCAAATACTTGTGGAACGGATTAGTCGGCCATCATAGGGGCCAAAGTTGCTTCGTGTGCGGAGGGCCTAACTGTTTGCGAGAAAAAAATTACCTTTCCTCGTATGTTCAAATAAAACTCCAACAGATTAGTTAGCCATCATGGGAGGCCAAGGTGTCCTTATGATAATATGCCACATACCTACCACACCGCTTCTCGACGCCACACAAGACGAAATAAAGTGATCAACGGTGTTAACAATTGGCTTCACAATACAAATGTTAATGAAACGTTTTCTCTGACAATGGTTGGCATTTGATTAAAAAAAAAGCTTTATAGAATCTCAACTTAACCACATATAAGCTCAAATGGTCAAATGGCCACCATATTTATGCCAGATACCAGACAATGGAAATTGAAACATTGTGAAAGCTTTTAATTGACATTGAATTGAATTGGCAACTATAATGGGCGAAGAGTGCTCTTTTTGTGGGGCTTATGAGCTAATAACGGAAGTATCAAATACTACTATTGAATGGTTTTATGTAGATGCGGCTAATCAAAGTGGCCTCTAGAGACCTTAGATGAACTGATTAATGGTGTTTTATTTAGTAATTGACAGCGACAATCAGTGTGGTAGGGACGGATGTTAATTTAGGGATTTGTGTAAAATCTTGTAGCTAGCCAGGCAGGATTGAAGAACAAGAAAAGAAAGGATAATAACGCCAGCAAACAAAATGTGATGATGGCAATGGATGACAAAAAGATATGTCTGAAAAATTTGCTAGCAGAACTGCATATTTGTTTTCAGTCTTACACTCATAACATTTGTTTTAATTGGTAAGAAAAATTCCTCTCTAAAAGATTCTAAGAAAAAAATCCACATACGCCACAGAAACCCTTCAACAGAAAATGTTTCCATTTCAACTTTTCGTTGATCGAATGATGCAAGTCTTTATATTTTTTATTAAATTCGACCACTAAGCACTAAAGAAATCCTCATACACACAATCACTCCAGTTTTAGAACTGCTCATTAGGACCAAATTATCAAGCTGAATTCATTTAAAATTTAATCGCTCGTTCCAAAAATGTAACAACACTTAATCTAAAACGCAAATCTAAATATAACCATTTTATAAACAAATTTCATCAATTTAAAGTCTATAAGAATTTATAAAAGCATTTCTTTGCTCGTCTTTTCATCACATTGTCTCGCTTTGTCTAAGCCGCACACAGTGCAAAAAACATACACAATTTCTACCCTCAGTGAATGTGGCATCATAAGAATGAGCTAAGCTGTATTCTCCCAAAAGCCGGGCCGCTATAGTCACCATCGTATCTGTCTTGTCGTAGTCTCCGTCGTTAGTTCATTTATGTAAGTGCTACATGTGTTTCTGTCATCACTAGCAACCGCGAGTGTTGGTAAACTAGAGAACTATTTTAAAGAGCTCCAAACCGCACACAGCTGAAGTTCGTTATCCTTTAATTCTCTCTTCTTTTACTTATTCATCCATAGGTACAGAGTCCAACCCACAATTTTATGCTGAAACAAAGTCCTAAACAGTACAGAGTACACACAACAGAACAAGAAATACAAAAATGTGCACGACTCGGTCGTACGAACTTGCTTCTGTATTCCAAAACTGAACTCACAAAAAAATTTTAAAAATTAAAGCATGTGATTAAAATTCATACATAAAAATGTTAATTAAAATTTGTACATCAAAATAACATTTTACTGTTTTATGTATAAGATTTTTCAAAAATGTCCTTAAATTAATCTGGTTATGAAGTATTCAAGGACATGTTAATATATACATTATATTTCAATTTCTATAGTAAATATATCGATCAGTTTTCGAGATACAGAATTTTGAAAAAAATTTAAGGAACATTATTTCGGCATTATATACGTGCGCTGATCGGAGGAGTGGTTAAAGCTGTAGGTGCGTTTGAAGGACAGACAGACAGACGGACGAAATCGCCGGACCCACTTTTTTCGACTTCTCTATCATCGTAATGTCATATCTCATCATTATTCTCAGCATTATATTCTATATGTTCACAAGTAAAAATAGAAAAAGCCTTAATTTCCAACTTTAACTTGGTTTTAGTTCGTTGTTGGTTAAGTTGGTAGAAACAATACATGTGTGACCTGATCGTAGGTTACAGCGAGTGCAATATTGGGTTATTATAAGGCTTTATTAATGCTATGTAAATGAACCATTTATCTTCAGACCGAATTGTGCAAGTATTTGGTGTACTTGAACTTCGTTAGAGATAATGATAAATAATCAACGATCTACCGAAGTCATGTTAATCACTAAGTAGTAACAAAGTTTGAAGGTATAGTCATATTAAATTGAAGAAAGAAAAAATGATTTTTTTTCAAGATTTTTTATGAACATTGCCTTAAACGGCGTGTTCGAACTTATAGTTCTCAGACAATTTTTTTTTAATTTCAATTCTGAAACAACGGATGTCTCATGCATAAGGTTTTTTTTTTATTTCTGCCTTGTCATGGTTTTCATCCTGCAGTGTTTTCCTGCAATTTAACAAATCCACGAAATTGCTGTACGGCGGATACTTATTTAAAAAAATGCTAGCTACTTTATCTGTTCTATTATTTTATTTTTCACTTTAATATCTCATCGCCTCACAATGAGGGAATTTTTAATATGATTTTGTATAGTTTGACAAACGACAATCAAGTCAAAAATATTTTTCTGAGCACACTTCAATGTAAAATTATCAAAAAAAGAGACTAGCCCATTAAATTATAGTTCGGTTTACATTAGGTCCGTTCGCGTACCCTCCTAAAACAGTCCAATTTTACGAAAAATTACGAAATTTAACCAAATCTTGTTCGCGTACTCAAACATTTTCGTAGTTTTTCGTAAAAGAGAGTTCTCACGAGAGAGTAAGATATTTCCCCAACCTACGAATTTTAGCCCAAGAAAGTTCTTTGGGCTGATTTTTGAAAAGTGTCAAATTTGATTGAAAATACCAAATAAATAAATAAATTCAAAGTCTCAATTTTTCATACAAAAAAACTGGACAGTTAAAATGTGGGCAAAATTTGTTGTTTTCCTGACTTCCCGTTCGCTTACTTTTTTGTACTTTTGTTTTTCTGTGAGAGAATTTTACCCCACTCCTTAAAATGTCTCGTCTTACGAATTTTAGTGCAGAACCTACCTACGCGAACCTATTTTTAATGAATATTTTTTTATAATTTCCCATTAATGAAAGTAGTGAGTACCCACTCACACTTATAGAGAAATCAGGTAAGGAAATGTTTACTCTTTCTTGTTTCATTCTTATTTGTGAGAGATGAGGATAGAGACAAAAATGCAGTAACACAAAGGCTTTAACAATATTAAAATTTTATACAGAAAATAAGTTGTATGTGAACGAAGTTTATGTGTTCATTTTTCATTTTTTTATTGCTTCCAAACAATGCAAGACAATAAGGCCCTTAAAAAAAAACAACAGCTTTGAGTCACTTTACTCTAAAAGTATTCCAACCTATATGAATGCAGAAAGGAGAATAGTAGACAAACTTAACCGCGGGGCGCTTGTGTTGATGAGTTTTGGAGAATATGGACTGTGGAAAGCAAAACTAGATTAAAGACAAAATTGTATGTATACGTAGGTTTCAAAATTTTCAAATAACAAGGTCTGTCTTTCCTTAACTTTTTAGCTAGCAGCAACTACTGTCTTCGAAAGCTTACATTTGTATGTCAACCGCTAAATTCTACGGAGGTTATTTCGAGACACACAAATTCATTGAAATTGTGTGAAAACCTTGCATAGTTTTTATTATTGAAATATGCTGCAGTAATAAACATCAATCAAATATAAAAAAATGGATTGCTTTCAAGCTGCTCATTTTAAATAGCATTGTTATTATCTCTGCTTCAACTTTTTTTCGGACTACTCACTGTCTTGTCTATTAAGATGTCACATCACCTACCTTACGAGGTAAACGTTTGAAAATATCATAAGAACTGCGTTAATTCACTTAAGTAAATCAACGACAACAAGAGCGCCCTTTTACCAGTCATTGTTCTTTCAGATATCCTTTTATATCTTTTGATCTTCGCGTTAACATTAGTGAATGAAGCGTACCAGAAAAATAATAAAAAGGAACGAAGGAAATTTTTAAAATAACAAAACAAAAAAATAAAAGAAAAAAAACAAGTATGAAAAAGGACTGACTGATTATGAACGGAAATTAATTTCATTTTGTTTTGTCATTTCTGAAGTACCTCCTACCGAAGATGATGTTGTGTCTGAAAATGAATTTATGATTTATTAAAAATTTCTATTGGAAGAAGGATGTGGAATTTCATTTTTTACGTTTTAACATTTTTATATGTATTTAGTTCAACGAAAACAGAGCCCAAAAAAAAGGAAGTAAGCCTTTGTATGACAATATTTCCATATTATTATGTGTATTTAAGGGCATTTTAAATAAATAAGTTTTGTTTGTATGATTTTGACAAGTTTGTGTAGACATATGCATATTATATATGTATGTATGTCTATTGCAAAACAGGAATCAAAAGAAAGATTGATATCGTATAGAGATTGAAAACGTTCTGTTTCTAAAAAGTTTATGTTTCCTTCTTTGTTTTCTTCATGTATTATTTGTGCTGTTTTTTTTTTTTTTTTTTTTTTTTTTATTTCGAGCTATCGTATCCCATTAAACAAACCATAATTGAAACCGATTAATTTCCATACAAAATCAATAAAAAAATAGATAACTTTAACAAAGAATTATTTTGCTTCGTTCTCCATGATTCTCATCGTTTCGAGTCTCCAAATTGATAAGATTATAAAAAGGGTTTTGGCCTCACATTGGTTTTGGTTCTAATATTGATCCGATTTTCATGGATTTAAATGCTTAAGAACAGGGTCGTTTTGCAGTTAACACCAATGCAAAGGCAATAGTAGTTCAGGCAGTTTTAATAAGGATGGCAAGTATAAAGCAGCCAAGCCTGCCCAATCAAGATTCAGATATAAAGCTCCTTCTTGATAAACTCATCTGCTACATTGTTTGCGTCACGTAAAGAATTATGTATCAAATGCAAAAACAAGGAAAAATGATTTTCAACATTAACTTTCAATTTGTTCTTAATTGAGTGTTACTTATTTGAAAACAAAGCCACAATGAACTTAACTTTTATTGCAAAAGCAATATACCTTCCCTGCTTAAATACAATGTGTTTGAAAGAATATTTTAAGTTGAATTTTCAAATTGAAACTAGAAAGTAACCTCAATTAGAGACTCTAAACAGAAACACAACGAGTAGTTCTACCGTAAGGACTTTCATTAACAAAACAAACTTTCTTAGAAACAAGAAGAAATATATTTTTATAGCTGGATTGAAAGATTGTGCAAACTCAGTTTTATCTATCGTTTGAGTTGCCTGATTAGTGACTTATAATCACGATTCCGAATTAGAAATTGAAAATATTGTTACACATTGAAGTATTGGTGATGACTGATGAGTTTATGACAATGTATGGGTTTTCCTTATGTTCGGATTTATTACAACCTATTAACCAAAGTTATAACATAAAATAAATCTTCAAGAACATAGTAAAACAGCAACACACAAAATATCGTCGTATATGGTGTGAATTAGGTTTTATCGAAAGTCCTTATAAACAGTTGCATACGAGTAAGTTTGGCCTGGATTTTATTGCCTGTCTTTGTAAAAATGTATGCAACATAAGTGTGGGAAGGTACTTAATTTTGTTGGAAGGCAACATTAACGTTGAAGCTAATTGAAACATTTGTCAAAGATGTTATGTCAGAAACTGGTTCAATATTATGTTGAATGAATGATGTCGAGGACTACCTACTACACTGAAAAATACTTATTTCATATATTGCTATAATTGGATCCAAACGTTAATACATCCCAATTGTAAGCCCAATGAAATATTAGCCCTTAAGCCCATGTCAAACCTGTTGGCTGTAAAACATAACGAGAATTCTGTCATCATGCAGCCATCTTTTTTCTCCCTCTAGATAAAATTGTCTCCTCACTTAAATGAAAACCCCTGAGGCAAAAGTAACAAAACAAAGGACAATAAAAACCGAAAAAGAGTGCCCAAATTAACTGCGAAAAATGTTTTGATAGACCCATACACCTCACACTGTGTCGTCGACACTGGCCTCAGAGAGTTTAATAGGGATTTCTTTTAGACCTAAGGATCCACAGCAAAAGGATGAAAATTGTTTTCCCCAGGTAACTAATTATTTATCACATCCGACTCCTTGTTTCTGGATTCTCGCACCTTACACTTAGCAGATATAGCACGTAAATATATATTACCCATTAACTTAACTATAGAGTTGTTAAGAGAGGAATAAAATCTGCAAACAAGGATTTAATGAGATTTTTTTTATAACAGCAGAAGCAGTACTCTCTCTTGGTCTGGAAGTCGTTAGTTGCTGTGTCGTTTGGTTGGGATGTCTCGTTTTTCTGTTTTGAATGTAAGAAATGTTTTACGACCGGAAGTTTGGATCCATTAATGCTTTGATTTTCCCTTGACACATCGTTTTATTTATTTTCATTTTTTTCTGTTTATTTTTAAATGCACTTAATATTATGGAGCTTTTCTTTTGACTGATGGAGTCGTTTGTGTATGAAAATGTCAGTTCCTTCGATGATTTGGATTTTGAAATATTGTAAATGATGACGTGATCGTTAGGTATTGTTTTAATTTTGCGTAGCTCTGTTTATTAAATCCTTTTTGTTTTTTATGAAAAAATACATATAGATCTCCCTAAGGCATTGGATCATGTTATGTGTCATTTATCGTGTTGAATCATTCAATTTGTTCTTCTGAAAATTATGAAATTAATTGAAATGATTACGAGTAAGAGTTTAATTAAGAAAAATTTAGTTTATTGTAATCTTACCTTAATCAAAATTTGCAACGATTGTTAGTCAGCTAGCTGGCTCGAAACGTTTGTTGGATGACGCCCTGGTCCGACAAGGACTGTAGTAATAGGCTTACTTTTCTTGAGCTAAAGATAGTTCGCCATGCACTGAAATGGCATCGGAGATTTTCATATATTAAAAAAAAATTATGGGCATCGGGCTCAACAAAAATTCGTATCCCTAATTTGAAAACCTACAACTGTAGGTAAAAAATTAATTTAAAACAATAACTCATTCCTCCAAAAGTCTAAGAAGCAAACAGCAAACAGCAAAGGTAACCGAATTTGTACCTAACGAAAAAGTTAACAAA
This sequence comes from Sphaerophoria rueppellii, assembly GCA_920937365.1. Classification (NCBI taxonomy): domain Eukaryota; kingdom Metazoa; phylum Arthropoda; class Insecta; order Diptera; family Syrphidae; genus Sphaerophoria; species Sphaerophoria rueppellii. Next base: position 13,574,373 of record CAKKXW010000002.1, on the reverse strand, counting down.
ACCTTTTACAAAGAATTTATATTATCTGCTTTCTTGGAAAAATTCTATTCATTTTGGTCCATAAACTCAAAAACACAAAATAAAAAAATCAACAACCCCACCTCCGCCATCACATAACCGAATCCTATATTAACAAAATAGCTTGAGGACAAAACACAAAAAAAGCCATTCCCCGATCTGTTTTTCGTTCTTAAAATACTTTGTGCGACTTTCTTTTTGGCTGTCAACCATTAATCAGAAACTGGAGTAGGAACTTGTACAGTTTGCGAGGCAAGCTATCTAAACAAAAAATATAAATAAGTTCCATTTCGAAAGAACTTACAAAACTGTGTTTTCCTTTCTCGCAAGAAAAATAATGGCGGGAGGAAATATTTCAATATGAAGCCAACAACAAGATGGCTAACCACGATTCATGATTCACAAGCCACGACCACAAGCTCATCTCGAGCAACACCTTGATGGGTGCTCGTGCTCGTTTTCTGTGTCTGCCCCCAAAACTCGTTTCGCTTGTTTGTCACGTGGACGAACGCTCGCTCGTTCGCTGCCCTCAGACCCCACTGCAAACTAAGTTGACTATAAGATGAACAAATGGGTAAGAGAAAAGAACAGGTAACGTCGAGCATTTTTGTTGCCATTTCTGTTCACTTGGGAAGTAATCTTAAGGAGCTGAATACATTTTTAGTTACATATAGTTTGCCCATAAAAAGCACGAGGGGAATAGCAAATGAAGTTATTTTTCGACGATACGATGCTATGGTAACACCACACCGGAATTCTGAGCTTCCCATCCCTTATGATTTCAGGGGGAGGTTGCGTTCTTATTCTGTGTCGACTTTCAACTTATTTTTATTTTGTTCAATTTCCAGCAAAGTACAAGAAGTAACAACTCTTGATCCTGTGATGGAAGCCTGGTGAAAAGGAGGTTGGAGCGTAAAACGCACTGCCAGGAAATGAACAGAAAATTTGATTATTGTTGTTAACGTTTTGTTTTGCTTTCATCTATCTTTCTGTTTTTGTTGAAATTGAAGCTAAAATGTTGCGGTTCAAGGGTGAAAAAAAAATTAAAATTGCAAAAAGTAAAACTCACAAAATGAAAAGAGGATTGGAGAAAATTAGGTTAACTAAGAAATTGAGCTGAAGGCAAGTTTCGCTGGATGGAACTGTGCGAAAAATGTCCACACAGCACAACAGAAATACCATTAGATGGATGTTTTTCTCATACAAAATTTATGTCACAAATAAAAAAAAAATAAAAAAACAAAAGCAATGAAACGGCATTTATTAACTCTCGAGTCCTTATGGATTTAGTTCAATCGTTCAACGACCGAATCCTAAGGGAATTAACGTTTCTCAGTGGCAATGTGAGCCTCGAGTGACTACTAGTAATCGATATCTCCCATGATGTCAATACTCACATCGTGACTACATAAACGAAAGTGTAACCAGCTTTTTGTAGTCTTCTTTCGTCGTGATATACTCCTAATGTCTCGATTTCACGTCGCGTCATTCATTTTATATCGGTGAAGTTTTATCGGGTGTGCTTGATTTTCTATTTTTGGTATTTTTGCAATGTTTGGAATTCAATTTTTTATATTCTTCTCAAATTTTGTTTTTACACGATTCTGTTGCAATTGTTTGCTCTGGGTTCCAAATCATTTGGGCTTTTTCAAGATATTTGCCATTCCTATAATCTTTGCAAGTTATTCATCAAAATACCACTTTTTTGTTTTTGGAATAGATAGGGATTCGGGTGAAAAGATAAAGAAATGTTGATTTATTAACGTAATGTTTGCTTTTAAAGTTTTTCAACTTAAAACACTCCTTTAACGGTCAATTAAAGGTCTAACGAATTCTCATTCTGACTGTGAGGTGAAGTTTAAAATAAGTTACATATTTCCTAACCTTTTCTTAACTCAATAACCCCAACAAAAGCAACAGCTGTATGTTATACCTTATACGCTTCTAATCACTAATGGCCATTGGTCACCTTACAGTTTTGTTTCCCTGTTGAGTATTGTTTCCAGGGAGATTATTTTTGTTTTTGTTTCAGTTAAAAGTTAGTCGTATGAATTTGAAAAACTTCACAGCACAATAATAATTACGATTGCAACAACCCAAGGGAAAGTAGAGTCAGGATTTTGGTTGATTTTTTTTTTTCAGCTTTAGGGTGGAAAAGGTGATTATTGTTATTGTTGTTCCTTAATTTAAGTAAATATTTTCAAATTGGCTGATTTTATATCTTTAAGTATGAGCAAAAACTTTAATTTGTTAAAATACATACAAATTCTAATTTGCAAAATTACATCAAAGTATTTCGTCTTAATCAAGTCAAATTCCAACGTTTATTCAACCAAATGGCACAGACCACCCGGAACGGAATAAAAGTAAAAAAAATGCATACCTTCCTGCCAATCAGCAGAAAACTCTAAGTTCACAAAAATATTGTCAACTTACAATTCGTAATTTGACTCTTTTATTTCCGAAATAAAATTCAGCATCACCCCCAACCTCTTCAAATTGGCACTCGGCTGTTAAGTTGATGGTCCCTTCAAAATGGAACTAAAACTAAAACGGCTACAAAGTTTTCCACAAAAACACAGCCATTTCCACTTAAACTATTCACCTTCTCCAACACAATAATACCCGATTATGGTCATTTATTGTTGAACTTCATCACAAATCTTTTCTTGTTCGTTACTAGTTGAAGTCCTTACACTGATATTTTCCTTATTTTCGGAACCAGGACGAAATCGAATTTTAAACTCTAATTTCATTCAATTAACGTGTCTGTTGTGGCGTGACAACACAAGAAAAGCTATCCTTCCAAGCGATTATAGATTTTCTATTGGAGTCGTATACATTAATTTGCTGCAAGTACTTATATAAGGCATGGTTTCGCAATGGTTGGGTCATGGTCTACCAACTACTGCAAACGAAAGTACAACTTTTTATTTAGTTATGGCTTATGGGCAGGGTGCACTACTGGTTTAGTGTGTAGCAAGAAGTTTTTCATCGTTGGTTGGTATAGATATTCCTAGTTGGAAGAGTTTTAAGGATGGCGACACAATTGGAGTGATGGTGTGCTGGAAAATAGTGGAATGATTTTTATCCAGGCGAACAAATTTAAGTGGTTACTTGTTGACATGGGGTTAATTTTATTTTGATTTTTTGCTTATTTTCACAAAGGAACAATGGTTGCGCATGAATGTAATCTGCATGAAGATATTTTTCTTAATTAATTCTTTAAGGAGTTTCGAAAGCTTCCCAGGAAAACGAAATTAAATATCAGGATAATTAAGGATTTTCTATTCTTAGGTAAAAAAAATAATGAGTGAAGAGATGGATCACTGGATTTCAAGGATTAACCCTCCAGTAGGAGCGTGGTCTATGGTCGTAGACCAGTCTTTTTTTAAAAACTTTCTTAGAAAAACATTTTTTTTGCGCCGTGGTTCACAATAGCCGCCTATAATTGGTTGCTTTATCTAATAAGTTTGCTTATTTTTCTCGAAGGGGAAAGATACCAGAAAAAGAATAAAAAATTATTGATTTAGTGCAGAAAATCTCTTCTACTATCTCAAGGAGCTATTTTTGGGTCCGTGAGCTGACTTCTAGGCTATAATATATAATTATAGTTTTAGGTCTACAGTCGTAGACCACGTACCCACTCGTGTCTCTCTTACCCACACGCCCACTGGAAGGCAAACAACTTCACTTTAAACTGAATAAAAAAATAAAGATGTAGCTATCAAATGTTATTCATAGAACGTGACATTGATGTTTTCTTCCTACATTAGCAAATCATAGTTTGAGCTATGGATCAACAATAGTTTAAATTTTACAACTCTTACGAATTTTTACAATTTTATGAATCATATACGATTCATGGGTGAAGGAAAAAAGAGCAACTAATCATAAATCCTTAAAGCTTATAATCCAGACCAAATTCTCGCTTGAAAGGAAACCTTTTGCTCAGGAATAACAAACATAAAACTCATGAAATCTACACAAACACAAAGAACACCGAAAGTATTAAAATTCACTCTTTCCCACGCACAAAACACGAGGACTTATCAAGGATGCATCAGGTGTCGCTCTTCTATTCTATTCCCTCATAATTCTATCCTCTTATTGTGAAACAGTAGAAACAGATCCTAGATTTGCTTACAAATCAAAAACAAAAATGTGCTTCTTACAGCAAATTCTCTATTTTATCATCTTTTATCCGGGTTGAGCCATCCATCATCAACTTTTTGGAAGCTCCTTTAATTTCTCGGAAGAAACATCGCAAAGGATATGCAGTGTAAAATTAGCTCCTTGTCGATTCTTCCATTATATCTTGAGGTCATTCGGATAGATATCAAGATTTGAAGGTGATTGTGATACTCACGTGGTGTCTTACAGAACTGTATATGTATATTTATTTACGATTAAGTGTTGACACATTATCCTTTCTTGCAAACGAAAATCTGTGCCATTTTAATCGAAACTCAAATAGAAAAGCAACATCACACATAACGAGGTTTCGTTCCAATATCATCATGGATGAGGAGTTGCTGAAGCTATACTGTATGTGATGCACTCTTGTTTTTTTAACTGATAGATTTATCCTCCTTCCTTACTGTAATATTTTTATTACGATATATACTTATGCAGGAAAGCTCTACGGATAAGTTTATTGAGAAGTGCGCTAATACCCATTCCAATAAATATTGAAAATAAGCCCCTTCGCAAGCATTCTAATTCTATTTTATGATCAGGTTTCAGTTTTGATCTCTCTGCAAAGTCGGAGTCCATTTTCAAGCAACAAGTTGTGTTGTAATTCATTAAAAAATTTTATTCTTTTAAGTACCTACTTGAGTTATTTCCCAAAAAGTTTTCATACAAAAAAGGACTATTGGTCTTTTTCTTGAAGAAACTTTGTATTTTGTCAATTTCTTCCAGGAAGTTGTCCCTAATTTCATTGATTTCTTGGTTTTTTCGCATTGTCCTTGACAAAACAAAACAATTCTTCAAGAGTTACTAACAGGAATGAAAGGATGAAAAATCGTCTTCTTATTTCCATAAGAAATGAAAGAAAGACCTAACCCATCCCGACTATTTCATTCCGGTTCTCAAAACAAAATTCTATACACAACTCAAACTTCGTAATCGATCCCTTCGTTGCCAGAGAGTTTTCAAGTGGCTAAACGAAAAAGCACCTTTTTGTAATAAGCAATCATTTTTTTTTTAAATCAAAAAACAATGGACCTCTTTTAATTTTTTGTTCCGAAGCCAAAATAAGCCTTTTGTCTTGTAAAATCGTCGACCGAAAAAAAAAATCTAAAACAATAAGGACGAAAAACAATAATAAGAGTGATCCCAAACTTTCTTCCTACGCTGCTGCCGAGCGCTTCGTTGCCTTCTCATTAAGGCGTTAAGCAATCCTGTTATTTATCATTTTATTTCCGTCATCACGTGCTAACGCCATCAGTATTTCTTCATCATTCACCACTTTACCTGTGCCTTAAGGAGCTACTTGATATATTTTTGTTTGTGTTTCGCTGACTCCGTGCTGAAGAAAGTATTGTTCATAAATCCTTTTTGAGACTTTTGCGATTATTACTTAACAATAATAATAAATTTATAATTTCTACACTTTGCGTGACATGAAAGCATGTTGTTGCTTCACAAATCCGAAATGTTTACTAACTTTTATATCTTCCTATTGTTGTGTGTTCGTTTGGCCCGTGTTGTAAGCTGGAACAGTTTTTGCCCGTATTTTCGGTTGAATTAAGTCCCTTCCATAACGTGTTTGTTATTCAAATTTAAGCAAGAATAGCTCATTGAATGCGAGTATAGTACAGAAGCATCGAAGGCCTTTTATCGTGGTGTTGGGTATAGTGGAGTATATATGTGGAATAGTAATTGATGGCTTTTTGATGGGAATTTTAGTTAGTCATGTTCATTTATCACGATGAATGATTATGAACACTTCGGAAATCTTGAATTTTCGACTTACCTCTGACAGGAAGGTTAAATTTCAAAGTTTTTGATTTGTTTTCGAAGGGATTAACATTCTGATAAGACAAGAACTTACTTCACTATTTATGTTCTACATATAAAAAACGAAACTATCTGACTACTTTGGTATTTTGTCAAAAGAAACATTCATTTGACCACCTTCAAAATCAAGTACTACAGCTACAACTATAACACTAACCTATTCAACTTATCATTACAATTATTAATACATTCACTAACATGATATTAATACATTCACTAACATGATATTGACATTGTGCGCCTGGTTACCCAAAATTTGAACTGACTTGTGGGAGGATTTCATATTGCAGTTATAAGACTCCACTGGCTGCGTTGCAAAATAAATATTTTGGAATGAACTCGTTTAGATAAGGGTTGGAAATTTGATATTGACTTGTCTGCTTGTCTATTAGCATTGAATTGAAGTCGTTGTCAATTGCATGTCTAAGTCAAAAATCAAAAAAATATTTTACAATATTATTATCTATGCAGTTTTCTTATAGACGGAGCGTTACAAGACTCGACAAAAAGGACGACATTATATTATTTATCTTTCCTTTGTTTTTAACTGGAATTTATTCTTCTTTTAGTACATTTTGATTATTTTCTATGGAATTGAAAAATCATCTGTTTGCAACAGCAATTTGGAGATAATGGCATTGACTAACATTAAATGAAACTCTTGAACATAAAAATGCAAAAAAAAAAATAAAAAAAAACCTTTTCCACTATTAGCTACTTGTTTTTGTGGAAAAAAATTGGAGATAATGATCTTAAGCACACAAACAATAATATTTTTTTTACAAAATCGATCCTTGAAACTTGAATACAAATTAAATGTTTCATTTGAAAATGAAACCCTTCATCAATGTTTTTACTATACACAAGAGAACCAAGAATAGAAATTTGAATTCTTAAAAAATAAAAATAATAAAATACCATAACAAGAACGATAGCTTCAAAAATCCTACAAAAGAATTTGTCTGTGATAAAATTCGAAAGTAGGATTAACTGCTTAGATATTCTTTTCTTCTAAATTAATATTAATTATCTCTTTTGTGAAGTTTCCATGAATAATTTTTTGCCAACATAGTTGAAAAAAATTTTTGAAACACCTGATTGAAAAAGCACGCAAAAAAGAGGAATAAAAGATAAGAAATAACAGCCCAACGGAAATTCTTAAATCATCCTTGAAATTTAATCAACCCAACGCCAACGTGTTAATTATCTCGTACCTCACGTTTTTAATCGTAATTTCATTGTTCTACACAATTGAACAGAATTTCTTTTTTTTAGTTTCCTTTTTTGTCCACATTCCATGCAGAGATAGCCATTTAGCAAATGTTTAACCCACCAAACCAATCCAAAAAAAAAAAAATCACTTAGACCTTGCTCTTCTCAATGAAATGACTAACAAAAAACGTTCTGCGACCCAGATCCGCTATCATTAATTCCTGAAATGTGGAGGTCAGGTATTTTAACAATTTGGATAAATTCAAATACATACACTTCTTGCTTCTCTCATTTGACCATTGTCAGTTTTAATTGTGCCCTTAGGTAGGTTTTTGCAGAAGTAACTGTTACTGAATTAAGCCAGAATTGAGTTCGTTGATTTATCCGTTTTTATCGAGAAAAGAGTATTGGTGAGATCAACAAAATGAATGAACCAAAGATTCATAAGTCAATGCTAATATAAGAAAATAAAACAAATATAAAATAATTTCCATTTTACTTTATACTCGCCCTGAATATTTTAAGTGTCAAAATGTAAACTCAGTCAATAATCTCAACATTCCTTACAATTATTTCAATTAACAGTTTTCATCATTTTATTGAAATATTAATAATCAAAAAAATTGCTCATAGTTAATTAACTTTCTAACTTTCATCAATAGCTTCACTACGGTTTTTTTTACAAACAGCGAAATAAACATATAAAGTTATCAAATATCAAAACAAACTCAATAAACCACTGTTTTATGTATGTCGCTGCAAATATAAATTCTTTTAATTCGATTTCGCAGTCTGCAAATATTTGCTGTTCCCAGAAACCATTCAGCAGGTGTGAATATTGTTCATTAACAATTTAATACTTTCCTTTCGAAATTAGATTGAACGAAACGATTTTTATATGCGAGACATTTTTGTGTGATGTCATTGGTTTTTCATTAGTTTCAATCAATTAGTGGATTTAAGCCAATAAATTAATTGCAAAGGAAAAAAGAAATAAAAAAACATTTGGCTTTTCATACTTTTGCCATTTAGTTTTGATTAATTTGATGAAAAGGTTACAGGTTGATTTTTTTTGTTAAATGAAGCAATTGATTAAGCATATATGTGGGATACAAAATGTATGTTTTTCTAGCGATCTTTGGTTGAGATCAGGCCTTTCGTTTCCGAGTAATCATGTTTTGCAATTGGCAATGGCACTTAAGAATCGAACGTTAGATCTTAACCAATCATATCAGCTTTCTCATTTTTGCGGCTCTGCATCTTACATGTCTAAAATTACATAGGTCTTTCCTCGTTGGCCGAGGACTGCACTTATATCAGATCACGTGATTGCTTTTTTCAAATTCAAATCTGCTGGCCCAATAACTTTTCATATTATTTAGCTCTATTTTTCGTTGAGAGTTTTTTTTTTGTAGGCTACGTGTCTCTCAGTTGCTTGCATGTAGAGTTGAGAAGGTACATAGTTGTTTTATTTTTTCCCATAATATTAAGCTTTTTGAATTTAAAAATTCATCAAAGGCAAACATTTTTACGACATGAATTTCAAAATAACATAAAATGTCTACCTCAATAATTTGTTATAGGTATAGACAGCCAATCGAAAAATTAATTCTATTGAGTTCTCGTATCCGGTGAATCACTTTAAATAATTAAATATCAAATTCCCAACAAGTTTTCGGCATACAATTTTTTTCACAGAATTCGCTTTCACTTCAACTAGCCACTGGCTCTTGGCTATCACAATTTATACAAATTCATACGTGTAAAAAGAAAAAACTTGGTAGGTTATAATAAAACTGTTGAAAGCTGTTGATTAAATAATTTTTCATGTTTATACAAAATGCCAGAAAATCCAATTTTATCTCCTTCCATCAAGGTCAATTGAAGCCAAAAATAAGACTAATTTTAATATTAACAAAAAAACATAAATTCGATATGAAAATATTATTAATGTTGGATATGCGGGAAATATGTTATTTTAATTATTATAATGAACTAATTTGGCACTGGTGATTACTTCTCGAAGATGAATGCGAATTTGAAATAATCAAATATTTTGATTTTGGAGGGAACAGGAAGTGTTAAACGGAAATGTTTTCTTATTTGTCATAACACAAATCTGACTTATTGCCGGAGTCCGACCATGAATCTCGGTGGAGAAATAATTTTTGTCCTGAGATAGTTTTTCTGATTTATTAGCTATTCAAAGAAATCTCTGAGTGTAAATAATGTTTTGGCATCCTTCAGATGTTATGCATAACGTTCATGTGGTTGCCAACCAGCTTTTGTTCATTAAAGTCATAAGGTTCTCTCACAAGTTAACGCATTTCAACAGCAGCAGTCAACAGAAAGGTGGAAATCATATTGCCTGTTCATGAAAGGGGGGGGGGCTTAAATATAACCTTTTATTTTCTATAAAATCTTCCCATCCACATCAATAGTGAAGCTTTGAAATAAAAGCTTGTCGGACGATCTTTAGTCTTGTTTCCAAGGACACATACACTGGCGCATGGCACCCAGCCCGTAACATATCTACGAATCCAAACCGGAAGGATGTGCTTTGTAGCAATAGACAACTTCGGTAAAGGTGTACATGTTGAAATGATTTTTGTAATCTAAATGCATTCGTTTTGAAAATAAAAACCAATGCGAGAATGATTTCGAACTTAAAAAGAGCAAACGTCTCAGATATTTTTCCTTCAGGTATTTCAAAGAACCCACGAGCTATGAACATGAACACACACTTGGCTCCTGCAACCTTATTTGTTAGTTTATTTTTATGTTCAGTTCAAAATTTGATCATGAAAAGAGCGAAAATAGCGAAACACCATCGAGTTGAGTTTAATGTTCAAATGATGTATTGTAACGTGTTTGCTCGCCTCCAACCAACAAAAAAAAAAAAAGAAAGCACCAGCCTTTTCAAGAACTCTTAAGCGGAAGAATGGATACGAAATGTCTACTTATTTTTACTTTTCGATTTTTATTTTTGGTAAAACATGCTTCATGTAAGCCAATTGAGGCAGTAACGTGGAATTTCAAATATTGATGAATGAGAAATATTGATTTGAACATTGATGTTGAGTACATTATATTACATATATTTTGTTTTTTTGTTGTTACCTTGTCAATCGTTCTTAGAATACGGAAGCATTTTCAGCTGTTGTCAAAATTTGTTGTCGAGAGGAGGATAGAAGGCGGTTGTATGTACTTGTGTTAAGATTCCTCATTGTGGCACTTTATTTAAGTAGCTCTGTTAAGAAGGATCTGCTTCTTGACATTTTTCTCAAATAACATTATGCAAAGATTTTCGGTTTTTGAGAAAATGTTTGAGTTTTTTTTTAAGCAGACCTTAAAGAAGCATATAAAACAAGATGTGAAGTGCTTTGGGAATTGGAATACGAAAAGAAACAAGAATCTGATGAAGGTTGTCAAAAATGAAGGAAGTAACTGTTCTTTATTGACAGAAGTGGCGACTGAGAAGCAGGGTAACTACGACAGGAATATTTTTTTGTGTAGGTAATCAAGAAATGCTTTTGTGATTTAAGAATGTTTCTCAACTTTTGAAGATATTAAAGAATATGTAGGTAGGTATTTTTAATATCCTTCGGGTACAAGATAAATAGGAAGGTCAAATGAGGGAAGCATAGGGAAGAAGATTTATAAATTTGATGATAAAAATAAAATAAAGTTTATTTTTGTTTTCTGAATCATTTTTTGTCATAATTTTGAAATCTTAGAAGTAGAATGAAGCTAAATTTACATTCTCTATATAAAACGCTCTAAGCTACGTACTTACATTATGGTTTTGAAAATTGCTTGCCTCTAAATTTTCCCTGTTTATAAGTACATATTAACCGAAAAATTGATTAACTTTTGCATTTTTTTGGTAAGGAAAGTGCTTATCCCCTCCTTTAATTTGAAAAAAAAGAAAATGATTTCCATTCTCCTTTCTAACAATAAAAATTAATTCATATTCCTCGGCATGTCATTTAAATTAGGTACGCTTCTAAAACATAAGTTGCAAGAATGCCAGCAACATACAGTTTACGGCAAACCCACCTACGACATACAAGTACACACAACAACATTATATTCTCCTAAATCTTTCCGGAGATTACTCAACAGCATAAAAAGGATGTGCTGCCGTTTATTTTCTTTTGGGCTTAGAAATCTGTTTTTTTTTTTTTTACACTCACAAGGTCACAGAGATTTAACAGTCAGATTGACTGACAATGAATGAAAAGTTAGACAATGAGAAAAAAGCTGAGACTGAAAAAATTCATAGCAATGGTGGTTGGTTTTGGTAATGGCAGATGGCTCTGCTTTTAAAGAACTAAAGCATGAGGAGGAACATGGGTAAGGTGAACACACTGAACACAAATTTCCGTACATCCTTATTTGATTAAGGAAGATTTTTTCCTTTGCCGAAAGCAACAGGATAAAGGATCGCTTGTTTTTTTTGTTCAGTTCTGGTGGTGCGGTGTGATGAAACGAAGAGGAGGATTTTTGAAGAATTATCCAATGTTTCCTGGATTTTAAGTTTCGGTTTTGTATTTGTTTTACATACACTGATACCATATATATAAGGAAAAACGATTTTAAAATTAAAATTGAAACGTGCACAATTGTTACAGACATAAATTAAAACAAGGTCCAACTTTAAGTTTACAGAAAAAGATGTATCCAACGCAATCCTTTGAAAACAGTACAAGTTTTTCTGTTTTTATTATCCTTGTTGTAAGTTGTTTATTTTTTTTTGAAGTAGAAGTACGTATGAACAAAATCCCATAGATGACAGACGGGATGACTTTCTGAAAGTAATAATAGCTTTGTTTTCACAAGAAAACAAAACTGATATGTCTCTCTTTTATGTTTTTCCTGTCCCATCAACAGGTATTGTGTAGGCAAAATAAAAACGACGATACGAGGATATGCGAGGACAATGATGATAGGGATACATCTATCATGGGAAAATGACATCTAAAGTGTGAACAAAAAACACACTGAAAATAAAATAAAGGATCAATCGATTGAGTTGAAAATTATAAATCATGTCACGTACACAACCAACGTATCCCTGTCAAGAAGGCGGCAATTTTTTATAGCACCAATCAAAAGGAGAAACAGTGCTTCTCAATGGAACAGAGGCGCGGGTAGTGTAGAAAGAGCTTTAGTACCATGAAGAATGGGCGGATGTTTTCTGGGAGATTAATATCATTGTCATATGCTCAAGCTATTTTGTTAAAAAGTCAATGAGTATTCCAATCTTCGATTATTCATTTATCATTTGATATGAAAAATGTTGAAAAATTATCATCGAGGAATTGGAATAAGGAGCCAAATTGGCTACACGTTTTACGTTTTTGATATTAGTAAAAGGTAATAATAAGGAAACAGGATGTCTGCTTGAGCCATTTATAAGAAAAAGGAGCTGAAATACAGTTGCCTGAGCATCAACGTCACGTCGATACCAAATTAATCGACATTGAACACACTTTCATCCAAGAAATCGAAAATGTTTTCAATCTGTCGATGTATACACAAAAAAAAGTTATATGACTTTGTTGCATTCAATTTGTCTTATCTTCAAACCAGAACAAATGCAAATTTTTTCTAGCAATATATTGCACCCACTTATTTTATCGCCATTAACTCACAGTCCATAGATTAATACAAATATACACCCACAATACAATAAACAATCAAGACATTATTCCGTACAAAAAGAGCTTCGTTAGCGACAACAATAAACTGCCTAATTGTTCCGCCACAAGCACACTAAATCACGCTCGCAATTGCAACAGAAGTCACATAGTAAAACAATTCCTTATAATTTATGGAAAGCAATTTAATGAAATAATTCCGTCGCTAGAAGTTATATCCTCATAGCCGCCGCAGCTACCACCAGACCGTGCATCGAAAAAAAAGCTTGATCACAATTCGCCACCACAAAACTGTTTCATTCTATTTGTTTTGCTCGTAATGTCTTCGCAACAAAATTTTCTAGGTACTTTTGTTCAGTTTCAATCATTTCGAACTGTGAACTTCAAAACGCTTCAATTGCTTTCTTTCGTTAATGTATTCAACAGGAAACTGGAAAGTTGAACAAAGTCGGAAAAGTTCGGTTTTTTTTTCCTTATTTTATTGTTCCCTAGAAGAGCAAAAAAACGAGAAACTTTTACATTACATGTTGCTGTTCCATCTGAGCCAAATCGAACGAACTCTTAACTTTTGCCAGTTATTTGGATTTTTGTATTATTCTACTATACTCCTCGCGGCCAAGCAAATAATAACTCGCCACAAAACCACCAAAAACATAAGACTAGCCCAACAACTTTCAAGCAACAGATAACTATTCGTATTAAATGCGGTCGAGATATGTAAAAAGGAGCGGATTTGATTACAAACTAGACATCTTACTAATGTTGAAAGCAGATTTCTTAGGAAGTACAACTGCGGACTTGTTGAATATCATTTGAAAACATAATCAGCGTGTTTTCCTTCAAGTATATATGTATGTAATTTCTTATTAATTACACTCTTATTTATTGAAAAATAATATTACAGTAGAAAGAAAAATATATTGTTTTTCAAAAAAATATATCTATCAATCTATATAACGATTTTGTAATTTTAAAAATTCTGGCAAATTCATAAATGCAAAATTGGCTTAACTCTTTTCTGCAGATTTATTTTTTATGTTTTTTTTTTTAACGGGGACCTTTACACTCTTTGGAAGCAAATCCCTGCCTGACCAATAACAACTCTTAAATCCCACCAATAAAATCCAGCTTAAGAAAAAAAAGAAAATACAATCTACTTCCTAGTTCCTACCACCGAACCACCCGCAAACGAAGATTAACAACAGCAACATAAAAGTTCAAACTATAAAACCCTAGCCCCCGTTCATCCGGTTCACGTTGTGTTGCCATGATATAACTCTCCCCTTGGGCTCGGACCCAACTAATCCTAGTTATGTTAGAGAATCCTTTTCTAGTTTTATTCTCATGCCCAGTCCATAGAGATATTTCGAAGTCTCCCTTTTAAGCGATTATAGATTTTCCATTTCTATGGTCTATTCGGTCGGATATACCTATAATTTCATAGACCAGCCACAAACATTTATACAATATTCCTAGAAATCTGTTATCTCGTTGTTAATGGTCGCCATGGCTTTCGAAAAGAACCATAACAACCAACGGTCATCAATTTTGTGGCAAGGAGAATGGGAAAGAGAGATAGATAGACAGAGAGTCAAGTGGGTTACTTTTTGACATAACAGGTAAATGGCGCATGGAAAATGTGGAGAAAAATTAGTGAACGAAAACTTAAACAATACTTACTTGACAAACGGTTTTGCTAAATTTATTTGTTAATTTGACATTGAAGAAAGTAAAGGTAGGGGTATATGAGGGTTTTGTAGTTGTATACCCAAGTCCAATCGATTTCTTTTCAACTTTAGTGAACTATATTTATCTTACAGCAATCAAGACAACAAATTTTTAATATTATTTTCAATATTCTTAAGTACCACAGATATGGGTCACTAAGTGTTGAAGCAATCTTTCCAACCATTTGTCAACAGTATAAACAATTCAATTGCAGTAACTATTGCACAATTCCACATATTTCACAGCCAAGTGGCATTACTCTATCCCAGCGGACATATTGTCCATGGCCATCCAATTTTCCTTAACGACTTCCAAAAAAAAAAACAAACAAGGGATAAGATTTTGTCCTCATACTCGTTGAGTCGTTGACTCGTTGTTCTATTCGTCTTGTAGTTCCACATTTTGTGTCGTAATTGATTGTTCAATAGATTTATCTGGCACAGCACCCTGTGGCAGAATCCTTGTTTACAAGGAGTTTCCTCTATAAAAATGGCAATTCATCACCAGCAGTAGATGGGGTCGACGATCGACGGTGACTGTTGTTCATTGTTGTGTTGGCAATTCTCCCAAAACATTTTCAGAGGATAGGTCTAGATCTAGACGTCTTGTGATCTGCGTTCTAGGCTTAACCAAAACCAAAAATTCACAGGACAACGAGTGTTGGAAGTAAAAACTTACAAATTTTTTCAATATTTTAATACCTGCTCTACAGCAGAATACATTTTAACCTAATAAAGTACGCAAGTGTCAAAATTTAAATAAGGGGAAAAATTTAAATGAATTTAAGACACGGAATTATGCTTCATTTCCGGTGTTTGTACCCATCAGAACGAACTTTTGCGAGTTTGAAGCTGGGAAGTATAACTTCAATCGCATGCACCTATCTACTGTTTACACACACATTTTTTTCTTTCAACTGATTCCCAGATTTTTGATGCGGCAATCTCCCGATTTCAAAAAATATTTTATGGCAACACTGTCTTCGGTATCGATTTACTCATCAGTCTTGTGAGTCCTGCTAGTTTCTTGAAGTGTTCGATAAAAATGCACTGCTGAAGAAAGAAAGCAGTTTTATGGTCCTTGAAATTTGACAAAACGGAAATATCAACTATACGAAGAAAACTCGAAAAATGTAGGTACCTACTTTTTCAATTCGATTCTGATCTGATAAATTCACTTAAATGCAACACTGTCGACAAATGAAGCGCGGAGATTCAATGCAGCTGGCGGTGGCAGCCTTGGCTGGCAACTGTTCAGTGAAAAATCAATTCAACGAAACTGAAACTAACGAACTCAAGTCAAGCGATTCGAAACTTTTCTTTTGAACATTCAATCTTCGTTGCACCCTTTGTTCTGTCCCAATTTAAAAGAATACAATTTTCCCTTCCTGTGCATTTACAATTCTATTCTGATTCAACGTCTTGTTGGTTGCAGTTTAACTTGTTTTTTTTTTTTTTTTATTTGAAAAGTTTTGTTGATGCATCCAAATGAAGCACAGAAACTGCGTGGAAGGCCAGAAGGCTTTGTTAATTTGTGTACAACCAAGGAAACAAGGCAACTTCATCAGGACAATGGCAGTTTGTGTTGGAGAATGGTGGTGTTTCATGTAATTCATTGTCATTCCTGCGGCATTTTAATGTTTTGCATAATAATACTTTCTCTCTTTGAAATAATGGACTTTGTATTAGTATTCCGTTAGTTTTGGATGCTCCCCACACAGGGGAAATAGTAAATAACATTAACAGAAATGTCAACCTCTTTTACTTTTTAGGGTTGCCTTCTTTTTACTGTGCTGTTTCATATTGAGTTGAGACATGGCTTTTTCCAAAAAGCTGTTTCGTGTCATCAATAATGACACAGATTAGAACTCAAATACTTCTACACAAACATTTTTATTTCACAATATCCTCTGTACGTACCCTAAGTTTTTCAGTCTGAAAAAAAGTTCACATAAACCTTTTCAAGTTTAAAAATTCAATTCAATCCAAAAAGTCAAGTGACTGTTGGTTATTCACTCGACTTTTCAAATTTCATCTTATTATTTTCCAATCAATTAATTGATTATTCAGAGGGACTTAGCTCACTCGAAAACGCATAATGCATATTCATCATTATTCAATTATTCAAACACCATTTAATGGCAAAAGAACACTCTTTTCGAATGAATAATATAAACAATAGAAAAAGTAAGCAATCAGCTTTGTCAGCTTCGTTTTGTTCCCCTAAATGAAAGGGTATCTTTGAAGAGAGGGTGTTAATTATTTGAATTTATTTCAATTTTGTTCGTCCTGCAAATTATTATTGCAATACTTAAGTGCATATATATAAAATGCTTCAAACTGTAAAGCAAATTTTATTAGTTAAATTGTAAACATGTACGTAAAAGATTAATAAAAGTTTCGCGGAATCGTAAAAACCAAGAACACCCTTTTCCCAAAAATAAAATCGATTGTCTAAAATGCCTCTTTTGTTTTTAAATTGAATTAATTGGAATTTGCATAATAAATTGATTGGATACTACTTTTGGCACTAAGCCCAAATGCACACTCAAGAGCGACCTTTCCCGCACTTTACTTTTTGTTTCTCTCCATTATCGATCCAAGTATTTCTATAGAGAGAGTTTAAACTTTTAATTCGAGAGGTATTGCATTTCATTGAATGGGATGGAACAAAAGAATAGTCAGGATGTTTCTATATCGTCAAAATGGAAGGGATTCATTATAATCATTTCAAACTGTCGATGAGGGGTCACTCTTAAAATTAAGAATTTGGTAAGAAAGTTAACAAGAACTTTCAACTGGATAAACGACTGCACTGTGAGGTTCCAAAAAGTCTTAAGTTAAGTCGATAAACATAGGTAACATTAACTGTAAAGAAGAAACGAAATCCAACGAACCCAAATAACTAAACCTAACGCTCAAAGCATTCTATTCTGAATTTGGGTTATAGTTCAATGAACATTTTAAACGCAGACAAATTTTAAACATTTAACCGAAACCCCATTTCCTCTTTATTGAAATTCATCATAACGAAACTTCATTGTTCTCTATTCTATTCCACGTAAAAGATTTATTTTATCAAGTTATGAAATAAAACCTCTTTGTTCTCCGGATAGAATGAAAACTGCACCTTAATCCATTCCCAAACAGGAATTGTTCATTTTCGTCTCTATGTATTCCTGTCTTCGATAATTTGTTTGCAAAATATAAATAATAATGCCGCCCTCTGCAATTTCGGTATGAGTTGAAAACTAGTGAACTCACTTAAAATGAATGAAAGACAAAGTGATAACTGATAACAAAAAACAAACAGATTTGTTTTCGCTTAAAGGATGATGCATTTTCTAGTTCTCTAGGAGAGGTCACAGCTCACACAGGGTTTCATATTCGTAGTGGAAAGGATTCTGTTGCGTAGGAACTGATTTCACAAGAAAATAAATTCATGTGATTCCGAAAAAGGTAAGACTATGCATTAGAACAAAAAGTCATGAATACTAAAGAACAGTTCAGAGAACAAAAGTGTCATACAATACCTACAGCCAGCGTGAGCCATGTGAAAATGCTCAGCAGAGATGAAACGTAAATAGAAAGTCAACAAGAAGGTAACAAATAATGATAAATTCTAAAATAGAGAGAAAAAAGAATATGTTACGAAAATCTTTTTGAGATCTGGTAGTTAAGCATCACGCATGCTTATAGCGCTTCTTGAACTAGAAGAAAAATTTAGACTTCAGGAAAGACAAAAATATTGTGCAGTTAAAGGTGTGATTTATGAGTATTTTATGTTTTGAGTTCTTGAGTCTTTGTCTAACAGTTTTGCTTCTCTGTGGAATACCAATTGTATTATATTAGAAATGGAACGTTGGAAATTAGGTTTGCAGAACAAAATAAGCCGGAGGTTCGTTTTCTACACTAGACGAATGGTGAGTAACCTGGTTTTTGCTTGAGTAAGCTGCAACATGATTTTACAATGACGATGAGGGGATAACATGTCTGATATCCGATACAAATTTGCTCTTCCCTGGAACTGTTCATAGATTTTGTTCTTAAAATACGGATTTACTAAATGTGTTTCCATTCAACTCGATAGGTATTTAGCAAATACCTTATTCACCTCACAGATCTTCAAAGCCTCAATCAAACAGAGAAGAAAATATAATGCTGCACTATATTCATAAGACTAATTCCCAACCAAATTATAGTCTTTTCTAACACTTTTATTACACAATTGAATTTATTTGTCCAGAATAAAAAAACAGAAAAGGAATTGAACTTATTTTGCTTGTGGTCGCGTAAACTTTAGCAGGAGTAAAAACGAAAAACCTTATTGACCACAACTTATCAAAAGGTTAAAAACCATCATCCAAATTAAAAGTTGAAACTTGCAAGTACATAATGTTTATATACACGTATTCTTGCAGGCCATTTCCACCCTTAAAAGAAAATTTAAAAAATTATCAGTTGCGCTAGAAGCTAGACAATATTTTTGTTTCTTTTTTGTTCGCTTATTCTTCTTCTTATGAATACAACACACAATGCTCAATGCCAATTGCGAACTCGTGAAGCTGTGCAGGACTTTTCCTTACTGAAATCACAACGTTTAAGCATGCGAAGAAATGAAAGCGTTAGTAGAACTGAGAAATTGTACAGAGGAAAAAGGGCATTACTTTATTCCTATGAAATCATTTCCTTATTTTTCCTCTTAAAAGTGTGGAATGAATTCCTTGTTCTTTTCACCAACATTTTTCATTGAGGATGAAATTTGCCACTGGGCTAGCTCAACACAACACAATCTCAGTTGAGACTTTTACTGGACACAGAGAAATTGTTTGCATATTGGATTTATTGAGAAACTTTCAATGGAATTCGCTCAAAGTGATGTCCTTTTTTTTATTGAAAACTGTTATCATAAGGCTTTGAAAAACGTACCAACAAAATAACTTAAAAGGAACAAAATTTTGTTGGTCAATTGTTTTTTTTTTTTGTCTGTTCTGTCTTCAATTTTCAAGTCAAATCAAATGCACTGATTCTTTCGAATGCAGGACAACAATTATTTAGAAAACGTTAGTCAAATCTTTCCTGTACCAAACGAAACATATAAAAATGTCAGAACAGAGGGTAGCTATGTTTATGTTCTTCAATGGGAACAAAACAGAATTAAAAAAATCTTTTTATTGAGAGCTTAACTCAAATTTGTCTGGGACTTTTATTGATGTTAAAATGACTTTTGGAACAAAAAAGGATCTGGAATAATATATCAGATTGACAACATTTTCTCTGAATAATTGGACATGCCTGATCTCAAATTTTTTGGTTGAACCAAATTATATTGTTAGTTATCTGGATCAAGAGTATAAAATAGCAAAAGCACAATAAATTAGAATTCATGATTTCATCTCATGGCTACACTAATGGGCGTAGTCGTCCGAGAAAAGGGTAAAGCAAAAAACAATTTTCAATTCAATGAGCACATCAAGTCAAGATATTTGTTTTTTGGTTGGTCTTCATTTTTATTCAATTCATCATCATCAAATTTTCGCGAATTTTTTTATTTCCACACCCCAAATTGATTCTCTTTTGGGCAAAATTTTTTCCGCTCGCTTCGCATTCTTGTGGTTATAGGATGCCCTACTCTCGCCGTACTTTGACATCTCAGAGTGCAACGCTTTATTTTTTCAAAGTTAAATAGATTACCCGTACCAACTAAAAGGGTCGATAACAGAAAAGTATGGATATTGTTTTCTGAGCATCAAAAAAAAAATAAAAATAATATTTAACGAGCAGTTCAAACAGCAAATCAATTAAACATTAAATTTTGTACCTCTTTTGCAGGCATATTGTAACAAAGAGAGCGTAATAGTTTTTCTTAATTCCATTTTGTATCATAATAGCTTCATAAATTATTGTATTTTTAGTCTAGTTCATAAAAGAAAAAAAAAATTTCGCCATATCTAATAAAATTTGATTTCCAAGAACTTATGGCTCTTTTTTTGCTGACTTTTGACTCACTTACGTGGGTTATAAGTTCATAATCGAATTATGAAGTTTTGACCCACCTAAGTGGGTCAAAAGTCCTTTACGGACTTATGACCTGCGGACTTATGACACTGCGCCAAAATCATCAACTCAAATTCTGGCAATTTCATCATATTACAAAAAATGCAATAAGTGTTTCAATTATCTTCACATAGCTCTGATTAAAATGTTTCATGCCACCAAATCAATTCTCACTCTTCAAGAACATTAATCCATTTAAATTAATTGATTAATTCATTTAAATTAATTGATTATGTCGTTAAAAAAAAGAAACAATTAAGCATGAGAGATTGAACTCTCAAAACAAGCACTCATCGGCCAAAACTGTTACACCACAACACAACCGAAACCAGACAAAGTGCCAACCGCATTTAACCACAAAAACGGAAATGAAATGACACGACGTGATGCTCACTGCAAAAATGAAATCTACCCTCTCTCCTTCTTCAACGTAATCACAGTTTCACTTGCCAAACGCCAAAAAAAAAATCTCTACTACTTAGCTTAACCCCTTGGTCGTAGATTTTTCATTCTTTTTAATAAAACGTCAAATGATGATCCTTGTTCCTTGCACTCAAAAGTCGTTAATATTAATGTTAGAACCAGAAGATATTTCACCGTCATTTCGCGGTTGATTTATATGTGAATTTATTTCGTTGAGCTTAGTTATAATGACATTGTTGCTGGCAGATAAATACGAAAATACAAAAAAATGATGATAGATTTATAGCAAAATAAGAATGTCATTGCAAAGTGGATAGTTGAAAAAGTTTGAAGGTTGAAATTTATGGGATTTGTTGAGTTACAAAGCGGAAAGTGTCAACAATGAATTTTAATACCTGGAAATTGCAAAATTTAATTGGTTACATTCCTTAGGTACTTGCGTCCATCGAAATCCAATATTTTCCTCATCCTTCTGGACTTCGATGTTATTACCAAAAACATATATTTCATCTGGTCTAATACAAAACCACTTATCTCCCCCCTCCGACAACCGCAATGCTCTTGTCGTAAAATACTAACAATAACAATCCTAATAATTCTTCCAAGGGGGTCAAAACGACAATGACCATTCTTCACGACACGAAGAAATATCATAATTTCTCTACTCTTTCCCCATCAACAGACAGAAGACAAAGAAGAAAACAAAAACAAGGAAGTTGCTCAACTAATCTCTCGTCGAAACACTAAAGTGCTTATTACTGAAGTCATCTTTATCTCCATCAATCTGCACAGCACAAATACTCAAAACAAACACAAAACAATTCCAAGTATATCAATTCACTTGAGCGGAATATCTTTTGCTTTCGGTTCGGTGAAGTAACTTAAACAATCCAGCAGCTCAAGGGATTATCAGAGCTTCTTAAAGCAATTAACTACGATATCTCAACAATAACATTCCCCCCTTTTTGCTACTTAGTGCTCTTCCTTTTCTCAATTTCAAAGCTGAGTCTTTGTTTCTTGTATAAAGGATATACTGGAGTTGGAGAACCCTGAACAAGCAGCAAAGATGGCTCCAACCAAATAAAAACAATCAAGAGCATTGACCCCTTTTTGTGATTTTTGGTTTGCTCCTTCATATCCCGTTTCGTCTTCGAGGTTTGAGCGAATTCCTCGAAAACTAGGACAATCCGGAATATAGTTGATAACTATATCAACCCAAGCCTTCGACAAAAGATTATCAAATTAAAGTGCGAAAGCAATGAGAGCGGCTGGCGGGGAGGAAGAGTTGGTGACATGTGCGGAACGTGCTTCCTAAGAATTGTCTGTGTCAAAAGTTTAATGTAAATATTTTCCCGCGGAATCACAAGTCAATTGTATTAAAGTTTAAGTAACGGTAACAACATCTTCGGAGAATATTAATACTTTAAGTTTTACGAGAATCCTTAAGCTTCCTTTTATCTGTCTTATAGAATGTTATACGAAAGTTTGATTAAGATTCAGTGAATTTGTGCGATATTTTGCAATATTCAAAGATTTATTGAATTTTAAGCAAAGCACTTTGAATTTGAATAGTATTTAGTTCACCTCAATTTTTTAACCCTACCTATATTAATGTTTGTCTTTGTGGATGTGTCTGTATGGAAAGGAGACATTAATGGGATAGCGGTTTATGTGGAAGAAGTATTAAGTCAATTTCTGATTTCTTAGACAACAACTGATGAAGGATATGAATGAAAAAAAAGCAAATAATTTGCGGTGACAGCTTAGGCATCAATTAAATTTTCGGGGAGTGATTTTAGTGGCTATCAAACGAGAGGGTGGCGCTGGTGGTTTTCAATTTATCTTAAATAAGGATTGACAGTTGTACAAACAATTTACCAACAGAAACAAAAACCGCTATTTCCTTGTGTTGAGAACTGTTTTTAATATTTGAAATTGAATGTTCTTCAGCTCCACCTCTTCATCTAACTTGAATTAAGATAATTACATAAAATGAAAGGAGACAGGGATGTCACTTTTATCGCAAACATATAGCACTTGCAGTTAAGTCCTTAAATGAGCACAAAAAACCCAGCAAAAAAATGAACCTTTTAATCGAATTTCCGTTTTTCTTTGACTCCGTCTTATGAACAAGAATTAGCCTTTGCAACTATTAAAATCCTTTATATTTCATCTTTTCAAGTTTATTGAATCACTACTTATGTTCACGGTGATAATGGACAAATTCCCCAAACGGATATTAAAATAAAGGAAATATGGAATCAGGTCAGTTTCCTCAATTTCCAGAGGTATAAACATTTACCTCTCCTTTTCTCCATCTCCTTTCTGTTATTTTTTGCAATAGTTCAATGATTTTATTTTTTACTTTTAGGGACATCGAATTTCAAGGGCACAAAAGCAAGCAAATATTGTGAAAAGAAGACATCCAGTTTTTTATTTCAGCTTCCTGTTTCCCGCCAGTTAGCAAATAAAAGTTTTCGTAAGAAAAACTTTACGAATGTCCTTGCATCAGATGAAAAATCGTAATCTATATATATAAAAGAACAGCCTAATTTTTGTGTTCGTTCGCTAACCGGGCACACTGATTGACCGATTTTCCTAATTTTTTCTCTAAATGCAAGAGGTTTTAGGGTAGAAGGTTTAGCAATAATAAAATGTATATTTTTTAAATCACAAATGGTTCAAATGTTAAAAACGCTAAAAAATTTTATATTTCGCACTCCAAAAAAATTGATCAATATACGAATACTCAATTTCGTCTGAGAATTGTGACAAATATTTTTATTCGAACGAAAAAAAATGTCAATGAAGATATGAAATTATATTTGAACTAGCTGACCCGTCAAACGTTGTTTTGATGCATGAAATTTCTAGAGTATGAAAATACATATGTATGTCTTATTGTTTTTAGTGAGTGCTTTTCTGGCATATGAGTATGTGAGTATGTAGAGGCTTATTTATAATGTTTGGAATGCTGATGGAATATGTCATTAATATAGTTTGATAACATGGTGTACTCAATTCTAATCCACAAACAGACATTTTTTGACCTTGAGTCAATAGTCATTGTCATTGCAAATGCCAATCTGATAGAGAACTGAATGCTTTCAAATGCAACTGGCACATCTGTGTACAGAAACGTTTTGCGAATAGAGCATTGCCACAATTGAATTGGTTGCTCGAAGTCGTGCACCGTTAGATGTTCTTGATCAAGCACTACTTCGTTAAAGACACTAATGCCATTTTTAATTGGCAACCTGGAATCTGAAAAAAAAGCATTCTGGTTTTAAAATCAGAAGGGAATTCTCTTCTTTTCAGAATCAGAACTGTCACTTTTGCCCAATTGAACGCATTCAGAACGCTTTTTTTTACTTCCAGATTGCCAATTAAAAACGCCATAATCAAATTGCATTGGATTACGAATATCTGCACAAACTATTGAGACGAAGTAACATGAACAACAAAAGTATATATGTGTGTTAAACCATTATGCAAGATGTGGTCAATCAAAGTATTGGTTATTATTTTTGAGATGAACCCGGTACTTTCAGTCTTTAATCCCACAACTTAAAAATTTTGGAGCCCTATATCTTTTGGCTGCTGAGGACAAACTTTGCCGATTATACCACGGTCAACTGCTGCAGACGAATTGAGTTGTTTAAAACCTTTTATTTTATGGCGGTATTTCAGGAAACTTACATTGGCCACAAATGTTCGTGTGCAGTTACTGAACGATGTATATCTGCAGCAAAATTTCCTAAGCAATTATTGGACATTGGAAATGGAATAATTTCACTTGATTCTAACGGCCGAATTTCACTTCCAAACAATTTTTATTGTAATGCAAATCCAAGGAATGAGTTGATTAACGAGGTCTTTCCAAGCGTAAACAAAATTACAAACATCACGTTTGGTTGAGTTGAAGTGCAATATTAGCTGGTGCAAATAAAAGTATTTCTAAAATCGATGCAAGAATTTATTTTGAATGAGATCAATAAATGCACAATTTTTTGGCCACAAAAAAAAAAATGAAAACGATGTAGAAAATTTTACAACGAGACGGAGTTTTTGAATTTTTTGGATTCATATTCCAGGACTACCAGCACACTTTTTATCTCTGAAAGTATGAGCGTCAATTTCTATGTTTCGGAACATCAATCAACTTAAAATTTACAGAAGTACAAGACTAGCCGTAAATAAGTCAATGGCAAATGGGCTACCAGAAGTTATTTGATTCTAAATGTCGTCAGTTTCCTATTTGACTTGCATTCCCTGTCAAAAATAAATAAGACGCAAGGACAATTGTTAAAAATATGTGGTGTTGATTTAGAAATTCCAGTTTTTTTCATGGTCAACTATACAGGGTATCCTGTAATTTGTCTGCCATCCTTTGGAATGTGATTCTTGGTCATATTCTATAATTATCGTTTTAAATAAAGTCTGATTTCTTACTTTTTCATTACTTTTTGACGAATTAAAAAGAGGTTAACTTTGGTGTACCCTTCCCTGACTCACGTTAAGGTCAATTTTTAAATGGTATTCAATTTTTCTTGCCCGAAAAAAATTTTGACTTCAATTCAATTTTTTTCAAATAATGTGTAAGGAAGACAAAGTTTTCTTATTTTTGCCTAATGAACAAAAAAATTAATAAATAAAATCTCATTGATAAGCGTATTTTAAACGCATAAAGCATACATTTTATTATACTTGAAAAAATCAAAAACAGGAGAGAAAACCGAATTTAGGGTTTCTTTTTCAATATTTTTATTTTAGCACTTCAAAATTTCCCAAGAATTGATAGTTTTAAGAAAATTTTTAACACTGTGCAATCCTGGAGAGGGTTAAAAGTATACGTATGCCTACCTGGCTTGCTGTCAAAACCCTAACTAACTAAACTCTTCTCAGATAGTTAAATTTGGGTATGTTTAATGGGCACATGAACTAAGAAATTGATATAAAAGAATTGAAAAACCAATAGATTATTCATCAGATTAGCAAGTAAAGACACGACATTTTTAGGAATAATGTTCCATTTCTGCAAATCCATGGAATACCGTATTCTTCGTCCAGCCAATCCCTAATTTCACGACCGTTGTTTGCCGAAGCCCTGCGAAGCGGGCAGGGAATTTGCTAGTAATGAATAAAAACAAATCTCTACAGAAATTATGGGATTAAAAGTTTATCTCTTAGCATTGTTAAGTTGTGCACTGTATAGTTGCAATTACCTACGGTGGAGGGAGGGAAATATTGAAATGATTTCGAACAATAACAGCGTCCAAGAGGATGAGAACGACAAAGAGAATCCTCTTAACGGAAACAACAGAAACAACAGGCTATATTCACTTGTTGTGCGATGTTATTAAACTCTGGCTGGTCGGTTGGTCTTTGTCAACTATTTGTACAGGATAAGAAACAGAAG
Organism: Sphaerophoria rueppellii; assembly: GCA_920937365.1. NCBI lineage: Eukaryota > Metazoa > Arthropoda > Insecta > Diptera > Syrphidae > Sphaerophoria > Sphaerophoria rueppellii. Next base: position 13,547,830 of record CAKKXW010000002.1, on the reverse strand, counting down.
TTTGTTTATTATTGTGTTGGTTTTTTTTTATATAATTTGCACCCACTCAAGGGATTTTTATACCCTTTTTATGCCAGAGACACAGTGAGTGCATTAGGAAGAAGGGAAGGGGTTGGAAAGGAGGTGTTGGTGTACATTGGTCTTAAATTCTTGAACATTGTAATGATTAGGAAAGACAGAGTGTGGAACGGAGTTCAACATTCGCGTAGTACGGCTGAAAAATGATTCCCTATAGTTGAGAGTACGTCCGATGTTGGGCTCGAGGGTAAACTGATGGGCATTCCTAGAAACGCGAGTATTATGGGCGAATTGTTTGAGGGGAGGAATGCAACTGGCTATTTTACAAGAGCAATTGCCGTAAAAGTAGCGATAGATCAAGAAGAGACACGCTACGTTACGACGCATTGTTGTCTAAAGGGGTAATTGCGTCAGTGATATCTCTATCACCAATCATTCTTACAACTCTTTTTTTGTATTACATTCAGGAGGCTTAAGTAAGTATAGCTGGAGCACCAGCCCACAGATGTGAACTGTACTCAAGCTTTGGATGGATATAGGTTTTATAAATAATAGCCAGATCAGACGGGGAGAAAAATTTCTTGCACCGTCTTAAGAAACCCAAACATCTTGCAGCATTTCTGGCGACATCGCGAATGTGCTCGGTCCACAAGAGGTGGTTAGTGATGCACATACCGAGAATCTCGAGATGTTTGGTCTCGTTGATGCAAGTGCCACTCATGGCAACGGGGGTATATCTCGCTTCAACGATACAAGACAGCAGTGAGTTTTCGAAGCATTAAACTCTACACGGTTTTTAATTCCCCATTGATTGTACAATGCTGTTTAAGTCAAACTTAATGAGCTTATCATATTTTGCCGTTGCAGTTTCACATCCAAAGAGGAGGCATGTGAACCTGGAAATGAATATGAGAAGCTAAGGGTACTATCGTCAGCGAAACAATTTATTGGATTAGAAGTAACAGACAAGAGATCATTAATAAAGACAAAACGGAGCCCTGGGGGACAGCAGCATTTATATTGTTGGTTTCAGATTTGAATTCGTCCAATACAACTTGTATTGAACGGTTCGCAAGAAAGTTTCTAATTCAACGAAGACGGGATTCATCGATACCGAAGGCACGCATTTTCTATAAAAGAGCAAGATGCCAGACTTTATCAAATGCCTATGAAATATCAAGTGCAACAATCGTTCTGCCGGTCATTAAGAAGCTTGTGTTTTTCGAGATACTTCCTGAGCTGATAGTTTATCAGCGTTTCCATGACCGTGGAAGAAGGGACGTAAGTGTAATCGGACTATGGTTGGAGGTAGAAGAACATTCGCCTCTTTTTGGAACTGACTGGGTAAATACCTACTGCTCGGATAGAGCCCAGAAGAATAGGATAGATGGAAAAGCTTACGCAAGGGTTTTGCCAGCGTGGAAGAACACCTCTTCAGAACAATAGCGGGGATACCATCCGAACCAGTGGATTTATATATGTTGAGATCCTTTAACTCTCGCCACAGCACGAGTGAGGAAGAAGATTTGTCCCATGGAAACATTGACACGCTCAAGAACTGGAGTAGTCATGACACTCTCTGGCAGTGTCATTCTCAACGAGCGTAGAGACCAAGAAAGAAGAAGTGTTCTAATACACAGAATTCTTCATGTTTTTTACAAATGACCAAAAATTCTTACTGCCTTTGCAGTATTTTTTGCCTTAATTTTTGAAAAATTTGGTCCGACGAATATGGGCATTGCAGGCCTTCCTGGCTTGTTTAAACTTGTTCCGGTTTTCCTCAGTAGGGTTGGCTCTAAAACAACGGAACTTTACTTCCTAACATCCTTACAGCTTGAATCAAACCATGACTTTTCCTTGGGTCAACCCTATTCGGGATAAAAGTTTTCATTCCCAAAATAATCATATTAGTAATCATATCTGCGCTGGAGTCTACGTCACTATCGAGGAAGCATAGTGACCAGTTGAAGATCCGGAAAAAGTTGTTGAGACCGTCCCAGTTGGCTTTCTCGCTCGTATTGCGGAGCTTTTTCTCTAACTGGATTTGCTTGACACCAGAAATTTGCAGATATAATACTATGGTCTGATCTGCCAAGAGGCGTTAATACACTGATAGTATATTTATCAGGGTCAGACGTAAGAAACAAGTCAAGAGTATTTTATGCTTCGCCATTAATGTCCGATATTCGACATTCGAGTAAAGTGGTTAAACTCAGCAAAGATCTCAGCATACATTACTTCGGGTGTTGTCTGGCCCGAATGGAATAGCCACGAAGAATTGTGTACAGTAATAACGATTTCAGTGTGAGGATACAGGGATACAATTCTTTGAATGGAGTCAGATAGAGCGTCAAATTCACGAGAAGTTGAAGCCCTGCCTAAATTTGGGCTACGATAAGAATGAAGTGCTTATTAACAGAATACTTGAACCACATAAAATTGAAAAAAGGGTTGGAGCAGCGTCCATACTGTGGTAAGACGGCGCGTGGCGAGAAGAATAAAGGCACTAAGCTAAGCAATATCCATGAATAAGAAATTCAGTTGGGTCGGAATTCTCATCTATTTGGGTTTCACTCAGTGCCAATACAGCTGGCCTGTTCGAAACAGTGTGGATATACGCAGCAAGAAAATTAATTCTTATCCCACAAATATTGCAATAATCGACTCTGAAATTATCAATCATTAAACGTTAAAAAAAAATAAAAAACAAAACAAAACAGACGAGATCTAGTTGGTGTATTGTTGTGGGTTTTTAAATAGTTATCCTTTGGTTGTGAAATGTTTGGTGAAATTGTAAGGGAGTGGGAGGTCTGTTGCTTGTTTAAATAACTTGGAATATTATTTTTAAGTCACATTGTCCTCCCAACGCAATCAATTAACTTGTAGATATGATACTTTTATATCCCATTTAATATTCTACAAAGTAAATATTATTCGTCCTGCCAAACATCCAATATGTTTCTCAATATGACACAGAATAATATTGCCATTTTCATGTTCATTTGCTTCATACGAGTAAATACATGGACATGGACAATCTCCATGAAAAACCAACAAAGTAAATGTTTTATAAATAAATAAACTTCAATATGAAGGGACCGTCTAATAGGTCTCTTTTGAGTGTTATATCAGAAAATCTCGTCTAAATGTCCTCATATCCAAAATAAAACACCAAAGCAAACAAACGGCAAGTATTTAACGGGTATTTTCAAATTAAGCCGGAATTAATTTCAACTTTCAGTATCCTTTTTAATGACACAAAAGATCCTTTGACAATTGTTTCAAATTGTAATTATAAAATGTAGCCTTGCGCTCGATTTTACTCAAACGACAATTAAGTCAACAATGGAATTGTATGATAAGGACACTTTGTTTTTGTTTAATGAATGTCCTTACATTTTCTTTTCCATAGGTCAAGATACACATCGTTATGCAACAAAAAGCATATAAATTAGTGTAATGCCTTCGAAATGTCTTTTGTGGTTCGGCTATTGTATGTAAAAGATATACACTGTTGGACAGAGAATTAGCACAAAATAGTTCTCAGAATTCAAATAAGCGAGAATATTATTTTTGCTTGTTTTTGAAACTTAATTTATTCATTATTAATGAATAAACTTAATAACAAAGTAATAACAATTCAAGAAAAAAATAACAAAAAAATCCATTTATAACGTTGGTAAGTGTAACAATTTGTGGCCACAGAATTAGCACAATTAATAAATTTAGTACTGTTTTTTACAAAAAAACTTAATATTTTATTAATATTTTGTTGGGTAACCTTTCTGCCTCACTACAGCTTGTAATCTCCGAGGCATACTCTCTACTAGGCGTTGGCACCGATGAATAGGGATGCTGTTCCAGCCTTCTTTAATAGCTTCCCAAAGTCCTTCTAAATTTTTGAGTTTTCTTAATCCAACCTGATATTCTACATCGTTCCATAGATTCTCTATGGGATTCAGGTCAGGGCTCTGAGCAGGCCAAGGTTAAAGATTGATTTTGTGATCACTAATCCACTGCTTCACTAGCCGCGAAGTGTGCTTAGGATCGTTGTCATGCATAAATGTTAAATTATCGTCAGCATAGTGCTCCATATGGTTTTCTAAGATGCTCTTATACTGATGCTGGTCCATTCGCTGCTCTATTTTAACAATTGGCCCTACACCGTGCCATGAAAACGCAGCCCACACCATGATACACCCACCACCGTGCTTTACAGTTTTTATTGTGTAGCGTGGATTAAGCTCCTGCTTTGGTGGACGCCAAACATGACGCTTTCTGTCGGAGCCCAAACGGTTGAATTTTGACTCATCGCTCCAAAGAACATTTTTCCAAAACATTAGCGATTTTTTTCCGTATTCTCTGGCGAACTTTACTCTAGCTGAAATATTTTTTTTTTGGTTTGTGCTGAGCTACGCAACCAATCAAATCCTTGTCATTTAGTCTTCTTCTGCTGCTTACTGATATGCCATGGTCTTTAAGCACTTCGTCCCGAATTTCAGCTGACGTCATGTTTTTTTGCATAAGAAGAGATTATTCGGTCATCAGCAGAATTTGTCTTTTTTGGTGGCGGGTTTCGTTGGATGGCATTAGTCGTATCATGGGTTTCAAAATATTTAATGGCGTTGTAGAATTATTTTCTTGACCGTCCCACTAGCTCTGCGATTCCGTGAATTGTTTTCCCGTTATTTTTCATCGTTATAATAATTTTTCTGAGATCAGGTGTACAAGACTTTTGTCGGCCCATCTAATCAAATAATATTAAAAATTGTGCAATACAAATCTCTATAGAAACTTACTTTGAATTTTAGATTACTTTTGTATTAAAATATGAACAAAACTACTGCTTTTTAACACTTTACACACAATTTTAACAATATGTGCTAATTTATTGGCCACATGAAATTTAGCAATGGCAATCTAATCTTCTGGAAGCAATACGCAAACATGTGTAAATAACTGTAAATTTTCAAAGATCATAAGGTGATGCAGCATAGATTGTTATAGTACGGAAACTTTTTAAGAAATTCTTTTGTCTTTTTTGTATTATGTGCTAATTCTCTGTCCAACAGTGTATATTAAGTCCCAATAAAGAGCTGGCCATCGAATATTTTAATGGGACACCATCAAATTCCTACGGCATGCTTTTAACTTAAATTACTATAAGGAGAAAAGAGAAAAAGACTCTTAACCTTTTTAACGATAATGGAATTAATAACTTGCATTGTGTTAACAAGGAAATCATGGAAATGATGAAAGACATTTTCGATGGTGGCTACGGTTGAATACCTATGTACAATGGAATAAGGGATTCTCATTTTGGTGTATGGTGTTTACTTTTATGAGTCTCACAAAAGAATAATTATACCGACAGAAATTTACAATCACCAGAAAATTATGAAACAAAGAAACAAAGTTAATAACAAAAATTAATTAATTCTTGCACTTCGGTTATAGTGCAAGAATTAATTAATTAAAAATTAAGAAAGATGAAGCAAAATTAATGATGGATTTTCTAAAAGGTTTCCATCAAAATAACTTCCCACAACCACATACTCCTCACACATAGAACAATGAAAATCACAGTTACTCGAATCGCTACTAACAACCAAAAGTATGTACATAAACTTTACAACTCTTCGAGGAAAGTTGTTTTCGCGTAGTTCTTTTGATGTTTCATAAAATAATAAAACAAATTTGCATGAAGTTCTCACATGTTAGCATAATTTGAAACTTCCAGTATGTGCCATAATTTTTGAGTTGAAATTTAAAGGAAAGAAGGTTCTTCAACTCTTTCTCTAAATTTTATTAAGTAGGTATGTCTTACCACAACAGCATTGGCCAAGTGGGATTATAGCTATGTGAATTTGAGTTCAAAGGAGTGGCAATCAATTGGTTGCTAGTGGTAGGTGCGCTATGAAGGAAAGGAAGATAATGAGTTGCTATAGGGAATAAAATTTAATGAAAAGAAAATTATCAGTTTTGTTGGGTTCAAAATGTTGTCATGAAAACTGTATGATGAAATTTGCTTTTGGTAATTAAGTTCATAGCAATTTATTGATGAAAAAAATCAACCTGAGCTTTGAGCTGTATAAATTCAAAACCGTTGTTAATCTTAAAACACCAACTGTTTTAACCAACACAGTTTACGATTTTTCATTGGAACTTCAACGTACAACACTTTTTACATCTCTTTTTCGAAATTGATTTTTCTATGGAAAAAAACTAAAATCGAACTGTGAATCACAGCCTTCGAGGTACTCTCCGTCTGGAAAAAGCAGCACGTTCCTAAAACCAAACGAAGTCTGATAATGGCAAACTTGGAAAGATGACAAAAGAGTTGAATGAAGCAAACGAAAAATAAAAAAAAAACATAAAGATTGAACAAAAACTATCTGAAATGCAACACAAGCGTAGATTCCGTGATTGGAATTTCGCACACTATATTATAGTTTCCGGGCTTACAACCAACCCTTAGTATAGGGTTATAAGAGATTTCATTCTGTACGTAATCGTTCCATTCTAGCAATGGTTGAGCGAAAAGGCGCGGACAACCGAGCAAAAAATATTAAAATGCAAACCTGTCCCTGCATACGTTTTCGTTCATGTTTTATTTCCGCTTCAGATGACTTGAAGATTTCAAAATGAGTTTAAAAACATATTAAGAGTTAAAGAAATAACTAGTAGCTAGTAAAATTTAAATTGATTTTTTGGAGCGGATAAAGACTTGATTTTTTAATAACTTATTTTTGTAACACTGACTGTATGTAGTTTCAGTAGGTATTGCAAGCAATATTTCAGGATTAAATTTTTTTTTTCTTACATTCGATGCAATCCAAAAAGAATTTGTCTTAATTTTTATAACCAATACGCAATCTCACAATCGTCAACAATTTTGAACTTTTGTCGTGTGAATGTTTCAATCTTGATTATAACTTCTATGAAAAGCATATGTGCTGCGATGCAAGCTCTAGGTTGGTTCCAGATTCATTAAAGCGTGAATCCAAGCAAATTACTTTATCATTTATATCAAGGGTTGTTTAGAAAGTCATCAAGAAAAGACACACCACAGCAGCGTCCCCAAATTATTCAGTTGTATTTCGATAATCAGTGTTATATGAGACAAAAACTCACTATTGTCAAATCTGAATCCCAATAATCATGTTTCACCCATATTGAGACCACATGCTTTTGCTGTTGATGTTCAGATTTTTCCGATAACATGATTTGATGCCAAATTGAAAGCTTGTTAAGTAATTATTTTTTGAATATCATACGACAGTGTGTATTATTTTATATTTTAACACAAGGATGGATAATATTTAGTAGTTTAACTTTTCAATGAATTAAAATTTAATAATAAAACAAGCACTCAGCTTACGATTAAACAAACATATACAATAATGAATTGTAATAAATCAAATGTATGCAAATCCTATTGATAAAATGATTATAATATGCAAATCCAAATAGAAATCCACACGTAATCAAGTCGTCACACCAATAAACAAAACATAAATCAGAAAACAAAACAACATATCAAAATTCTCACTTAAATTTACACCCTATGATGATGACGTACCCTACTATCAAGCACTGTTCATTTATTCAGAATACCCAGCTGTTAGAGTGATTTAGGCGACATCCATACTATAATACGAAAGGATCAACAAATCGAAATTGCATAGCAATCAAAGTATTTATTACATTCAAATAAATTGCTTTGGCAAACAAATGCGCGTCGTTGGGCGGATAGGGTGGACGGAGATGAAACAGTTGAATTTTATACTTGACGATACTCTCCATTCGCTGCTATGGAAGATGGCCTGTGAGTTTATGGTCCAAAACAGAGAAAAAGTGGACTCATTGAACGACCCTCTTACGCCCGGTAGCAATGTCCAATTATCTCAGCCAGGGCGGATGCAAATCGCACTCTATTTTGCGGAAACTCAACACTCCATGCCCGCCATTGTACTTGAAAAATAATAGACTACACCAACTGCGGATTTCTCATGGATTTGAAATTGTTGGTAGTTTTTTTGACGTTTTTGTTTTGTTCACTAAGGAAAAGTTTTGTGAGAGTTTTCTCTGTTGCTAATGGGCCTTTTGATATATTGACACCTCAATTTTGGGAGTTGGAAATTTCGGGTTTAGTATACCTAGGCAGGAATTTAAAAATTTGCTTTTCAAACCAGTAGGCGCTAGCCGGGCCGGAGTATGGTTCTAGTCAATGGTCCAGTTTGTGTGAATTTTATTTGTATAGGTCTTTTGAATGGAGGATATATAAAGAACGATTTTGTGAAAAAAAAATTGTTGCAATATACTTTTGTGAAAGTTAAATAAAAGAGTGTTGTGGATCCAATTTGATCATAAAGTGAAAAGTTGTTGATTTGTCTGATGATGCATAAAAGTCTTTTTGTGCCTGCTAATGGAATCACCAATAAAATTATCATTTAATTTGTTCAATTTCTGACTCTTCAATTAGCTGATTCAAAGGAGCGCAGAACGTTAATCGGCATGATTTTTGAATTGATAATAAAATTAATCGAAACTTTTTGCCCATGCGCTGAATTCTTTTGTAAAGTCGTTTCGATCTTCTGTCCTTGTGTGCATGGAGACTTTTTCTTTTTCATTGAAAGATAGGATAGAATTTTAGCAGAAATCAGCAAGTGAAGTAGGTATTAAATTCATTCCATTAAACTAAAAAAATGGACTCGATTTGAAATTTCAGTCAACTTCATTTAACATTTAACACTTTCATCCATTTCAGTCTGGTGTGACAAAATGTTTATCATTATTTCTTGCACTTTAAGCTTTTAAAATATCTTAAGCAACAAACCCACAAAATGGCTTGGAATTATTCAAATCTTTCTGAATCAGTCGTTCAAAAGCTTCTTCTGACAAGCAATATGGTAAAAGGAAACAGATTTTTCAAAGACATCAATTGCACTCTTATGAACTGTTTTTTTTTTTTAAATAAAATTCGTTCAAATAACTTCTCGGAAGTAGACGGTAATTTTTCATGCCCCAGTTCCAATTTAAAGTTCAAGATTCAGAAAATTTATGACAAGATTAAGTGTTTGATTCGCAGAATATAAGTCGAAAGAAATTTCAAATAGACATTTTATAATGAATTTTATTTATTTTTAAAAATTACAATTATTGCCTTCGCATGAAAGTGTCTTTTCTGGTGTTAGAGCAAGATTTTTGCTAAACAAATTCATACAATTTCGAAACACATTATTTTTTCTTCACTGAGCTTATCTATTTTAAACAACCTTTCAAGAAGTTTTCTTTAAACTCGCTTTTTTCCTCTACACACGGTTTTTGCTTTGCCTTTTAATCGTCAAACCCGAAGTGTTTATGGAATAAGATCGGGATTAAGAAAGTCGGTAAGCATGCAAGTCTAAACAGAAATATCAAAGGCGCAATGGCAGAACGAAAAACCACATGATGAGGGGGTGTTGCCTCGTTCAAAAAGAAATTACATTCTTTTCTCCATAGATGAAGAAGCAAGTATAAGTATAAGTATTGTAGAAGGCAGGTGCTTCCTCTTTGAACCAGAAACGGAGATTGAGTACGTTCCGAAGAAGTCGTCTTCTTTTTCATTACGAATGGTGTGTAAAGGTGTTCCCGCTTGATGCAAGAGGTTCATTGCTTTTCTGTACAAATATATGTATACGCCAAATCTGTGTTTTAGGTGTTTATAAGAGTCGTGCTGGTGTGTGCCTCCATTAATCATTTTGAATTTTCAATTTGTATCGTTTTCAAATGCTTTTCTAGTCATTTGTCATCACTTCAGTTGTTTTTGTTTGTTTGCCTTTCTATTTCGGTATTGTCTTACACCTTTTATAAGATTTTGAATGTACAATGAGAGGTTATAACCTATAGATATGACGAGCCTTTTTGTTTCGTTTTTATTTTGGACTTTTTTTTGACTGCTTAAGTCTTAGCTTGGAGTTCATTTTAAGGTATGTTGACTTTTTGATGTTTGTTTTGAATTCATTCAGAGAATTCGTCGTGTTTATAAGATGGCAATGTGTAAATGAGATAAAAAGTAAAAGTAAATAAGGATTTTTGCTTTTTTTTATAGTTAGTATGTTGGAATGCTTTGATTTAAGAGCTTTCAAGGTAAACAATATGCGTCTCAAAATCAGAAGATGGGAATTGTTTTTTCTTTTTGAATCTTTCAAGTTCTAATGGATTTTGTTCACTGTGGCGTATACGCACTTTTTTTTGTAATTGTATTTGCTTTTTATTGATTCCTTAAAAGTAATCTAACAAAAAAGAATAATTTTACTTATCTTTTTAATTATTTTTGTTATAAAAAACACAACTATACAAGAAAATGTAACGCATCTTATAAAGACCATTGGAATTCCAACTCAATTGTAAATCAAATCAAATGAAGTTTACCCCCTCATTAACGACAAAGATGACGTCATTAATTTCACTGCATATAACTTTTAAAGGAAAATGTAAGGTAATAGTTGAAATCCACAATAGCTATACTGTTGCATTCGTGAAGTTCGCACTAACTCACTTTCCTTTTTTCCATTACTGTCATTGTCACATTTAGTTGATACATAATTTCAACAAAACTGTTTCACCTTCACATGTTCTCAATCTCTCAATGCATAAAAAGTGTGACAGAGACAGAAAGACAGAAGGGCATTGTATGTTTTCATGAGTTTATGGTTAACTTAAAGCCTTTTTACCCGTGCTTTTTCAGTTCTTACATCCTTTCTAACCTAACAATCACCATTAAATTGTGACTACAAAGCAAAACAAAATAAGATGCAATCAAAATAAGTTTATTTTTTAAAGGCGAAAATAACAGAGATTTGTTTACTGCTTCCGAGAAATTGAATTACTATGTGAGTGAAGTCAGAATTTAAATCCATACATATTATATAAATCAAGCGCCGGCCATTCTTTTACTTTATATAAGCATAGAAACGGCCCAACAGATATTTGCTAAATTTTCATGGTTAATACTGCTGTATTGCGTAGTGGTTTCTGTCAAAGAAAAAATAGAAAAACCTCATGGAAGAGTGGAAAAAGTGCATTGGTTTTCGAATAGACAACCGGAAAATTTTAAAATGGGCTTTCAAATGGAAATAAAATAACTCGGAGAACTCATTGGTTTTCAAATGCAAAAATTACATGCAATTGTAGGTGCATTGGTTTTGAAATGGAAAACTGGAAAATTGGGTTTTCAAATGGAAAAGTGAAAAATTTCAAAATGGGTTTTCGAATGGAACATAGACAAGATTTTCGACAGCAATTTTTGACGCTTCAAACGTTTAATGCTTTTCTGGGAAAAAATCTATCCGTTTCTCTCGAAAGAAGACATGGTAGTTCATTTAATGTGAAAGGCGTCGACTATTTCATTTCGATCAAAGAGAGTCTCTGTTTAGTCTTTAGTCTAGTAGAAAAAAGAAAACAATATAAGTACTGGTGGTACCGCCACCGTGGTTATTGTTGTACGCATTTTAAGAATTTTTGTTTGTCCGTCTTCTCACCGAAAGCCAAACTCAAACCAAAATTGATTCTAGCTGGGAAAAAAAAGAGTGTTTGGTGTAAACAAAAAAACATCGTAATTCTCAAGATGGCGAATGTTGCATTACTGATTGCGTCCTTGAGCCAGACTAGTGGAAGGAGTTTTCCTCCTCATGTTCAACGAATTTGCGATATTTCAAACATTTTCGGTATTTCATTGCAAACCTTATCGATGTATTTAATCGGAAACGTAGTATGGAATATTTTCTAAACTATTCAACTTTATTTTCATTTGCAACTTTATGCGTCAGTGACAAAAGCAAGTAGAAGGAGTGCTGGATGCTGATGATGCTCTGGCAACAAAGGAAGTTTATTCACTCTCATTATTATTAATCATACTACTACTATCTACTACTCCTGCAGCTGTCTGACAAGCTAGTCATGGAGATTATCAAAATTATTAATTTCCCTACAAGTCTATTAAGTAACAGCAAGTGGATGTTCTATGCTGATGGATGAGTTAACACCGACTATGGGTCTTGTTTAACGATGAATAGTTGTTGTTTGAGAGATAGTGGGTAATTTGTTTGCCACTTGTTTATTCATAAAAAGTTTGTTGCTTAACTGAACGTTATTAGTCAATTGGAGGAGTGTTGGAAAATGTTTTAAGGTGCTTGGTTGTTGCTCAGGATTGTTAAACTTCTAGAGAGTCGAGTCCAGAGAACTTGATGTGTGAAGCTAATCTATTTTTACTTTTTTTGTTTATCTGTATATTTGCTTTTAAGAGACTCGTTAAAGGATGTTAGTTTTCATCCTAGAAATTAGTTTTTTAGTAAAAGATAAACGGGCGTTACATTGAATTTTTTAGAACATGCCTTTTTACTGCCTAAAAATGCATTTTCAATTATAATCTTGTATAGGAATTTCAAAAAAGCAAAGTCAGTGAATTCAACTTTTTTTTTGTAGAATATTTAAACAATTGCTTAAGATGATTTCTGAAAATCTGGAAATTGTTTCATCTAGTTCTTTGTAAGAAAAATTTGGATTGTATCTGATCAAAGTGCCACATTCCAATACAAATTTACAGTCACGTGTTAATGTTTACATCCTTTTTTCATCTGTCACAAGAATTAATAAGTACAATAAATTTGTTTCCTCAAAATTGGTAACATAAACTTCGGTCATAAACAAGACGTTAGGAATAACAAATGAGGCCAAGAACATGAACCACCGAGAACCTAAAAGTGTCTTGTTTTTGGAGGATCCCAAAAAAGGGACACTCCGTCCACGTTGTCATCTTTTTACCTTTAAACTTATGCTTCTAGGACATTGGGTTGTTTGTTTTTTCTGTCTTAAATAGATACATTTTCTTGAAGTTTATTTCGTCCTTGTGTCCCATGTTTTCTTTATGTTGCTATCCCTGAGGCAAAAAACGAGCAATCAATTTGATCATGGTGTTGTTGATTTTTGTATGTTTCCTCTTCTGAAACGGATACGACATGAACATTCTTCTGGAATCGCCTGGATTTGAAATATGTCTGGGATATTTATTCAAGGCTTGACACATCAACAGAGCTTTACTCTCAGGGCTGCTGTGCATAATTATAGACTAAGGGTTTTCATAGGCATTAAACGTGGTAATGGTCAAACATTGATATGTCAGCCTTTATTTAATTTTGACCTTAAGAATAACTTTTTGGGGAAGGACAAAATAAACTTTTGAGTATAACCACAAGGAAGATGATAGGGTTAACATTTAAACTGATGGGAAGTGGCTCTGCATTGGGCTATAAAGTTAAAATATCGTATTGGGTATTGAGATCATCGTAATTTGATTTAAGGCACTTAGTTAGAAAAAGTTTTCCTTAAAAATCTTAATGGTTTCGTATGTTAGATTTAAGGACAAAGTTAACTCAGGTTGGTAAAGAAAGTGCTTTTCCTTTACTATATTTCTTAAAAATATTGATTTTCTTAATTGGCCTTGAAATATTTTCGCTCGAAAAATCTTATACGCATAATAATTTTTCCTTCGCACGATCCATTTCGTAAGTTAATAACAAAAGAATCAGCTCAACTTTCTGATAGGTTAATTAACCAAAAAGTCACGAAATACCTACCTAAGCTCGGTAGCCGTCTTCTCAGTGTGTTAAGTTTCAGCAAAAGGAAATTAATAAATTAAAACCTATGTCAAGTTCATAGTAGGTTCAGTGAATTTCGTCCAAACTGAAAAGTCAACGCAATATGTTTGTTCTTGTTTTGTGTCAAATTTTTTTGTTTTGTTTTGGTCAGAGTTTTCAGAGGAAAATAAAAGGTCCGACACTAGGTCCATGACTAGGTAGGTAGCTAATTACCTAATTTCTGTGAAACTTCCTCGTCTCAATTATTTATTGAGTTTTTTTCCTTCCACGTATTGTTGTTTAGAAACCATGTCCTTAACCTGGCAAGTATACCAACATACATCTGCTTAGTTGGGTAAACATTTCATTAGCTCTGAACAAGCAAACTTGTTATTCTTCGGAAGAATTCGTAAGACGTCTTCATATAATATTATGAGAAGTAAGGCGTAAAGGAGTGAGCAGTTTGTATAGTTCATACTTATTTGAAAGTTGCTCTCGCGATGGATTTATTTTTCCTTTTAAACTAAAACTAATGTTTATTTCCTTGTTGTTGAATTTATTTTTCTTCTTTCTTGTGTTGAGAAATTAAATTTAAAATTATGAAAATCGATGTTTTAGATTTTGAACCAATTAGTACGACAACTTCATACCTTCAAAAACGGGGAATTATGTTTTAATTTTGGGGAGCTTCAAAATTAATGAGATACCAAAAAAAAAGAACGAAAATTAATTTCATGTTTCAACACACAAGTATAGGTACATCTGGTTGGGGTCAAACTGGTATAAACAGTGAAATTAGGAAATTACGATTTTCCAGCACACATTTCATACACGAAAATTCAATTTCCTTAATGAGAATCTTAAAGCAGATTGCCCAGTTCTATGTGAATAAAACTAAATAGAGTGGCACGACATCTCTTGAAGAGCCAAAGCCTAAGTGGCTTACTCTCATCAACAATTCTCTAGATGCGTGTGAAGAATTGAGGGGACCTACAATTTTACGCCGATTCCGAACGGCAAAGTTAAGAACCACTTTTTCATGACAGATGATACTCTTGGAAGTTTTGTCAATTCTTCGGAGGAGGCAGTGTCCGTGAAAGATTAAATAAAAACTTTGGGCCCGAGTAGGATTCGAACCCACGACGTTCTGCTTAGCAGCCAACGTACCTAACCACTACAGCTACGGACACTACAGTTCTTTGTGAAGGATTATTATTTAATTCATTTTCATCTAAACACCAGGTAGGTGACAAACGATTTGAACAGTAACATTGTAATGTTTTTCACATTCTTACATTTCAATTATTCAATAATTAATTTATGTTTTAAGGGTTCCGTAGCTAAAATGGCTAGCAATCATGTCAGTCCACCCATGTTTGAATTAACTTTAAAATATTATGTCAACCGATATTAACCATGACATTTTGCTGTGAAATAAATATGTTTTGTTAATGATGAAATGTATCAACGTATAGTTTCACTGCGGTGACTTTCAAAACTCTGATGGAAAAGTCATTATAATCTGCTAAGGACTTTCCTATTTATTCGCTCTTAAGCTTATGTCTTTTGTAAACGAGTATAAAACTTCATAATCCTAACAAATCCAGCTCTTAAATTCGATTAATATATTTTTCCTGCTGGAGATCTTCCAATTTCAGATGATATTTCATTACACCTGCAATCAGTCTATTGGCAAAACTAAGAAAGAAATAATTAGAAAAACATAATATTTGCTTTTTTTCTGACTACCTTCTTCTTTCTATAACTAAATGATAAAATAAAGACCACATCATCAAGCGTATGAATTGAAATTCCATTCCATTGATGCAAATTGTAGTTGCGCGTCTTGTTTAGGAAATTCATAAATTCCTTCAACAACTCTAACCACTTAGGCATCCATTTAAGCTTCATGTTTCAGTATACCTATTTTAATATTTTTTTTTTATCCACTATTTTCCCGTAGTATAAGGTTAGGCCTTCAAACATTGAAGTATTGAAGATGTTTTTTTAACGATTGAAATTGAAACAATAGTTCCACAATAGTTCCAATAAAATTTTGAAATTCAAATTTTCGATCTATTTTTGAGTTTAACATTTTTTTCCAGGAATCATTTCTGAACTTTGTTCTTTGAAGTTGTCCAACCCCCTTTTATTTAGATAATTTATTCCCTTAAATAAATACAACTAAATAAATTATATTTTTTACTTATTATTTCATTGGCTTTTGAGTAACTTATAATATCCCTTGCCTTACAATAATTTTTTGTTTGAACCTCACATCATACAAAATGCTTGCGAGCCAAAGTATTTAAATGAACCAAGCAATACAATGCTGTGGGAATAATAAAAGCTTAAAAGCATCAAATTTCAAGTTTTTCTACATTATTTTACTCTTAAGCCTGCTTATATTGATTCTACATATATTTTAATATACAGAGAATATATTTATTTGCCCTTAATTATTGCTTGTTTGATAGAATGTGCGCAAATGGAAAGGCAGATGGACGACAATATCAATGGACTGTGTTGTATTGTATTTTTTTGTAAAGTAATAAATTTTTTGTGTAGTCATTGATTGACTATAATTAAATTAAACAAAAATTCCTCTTTTCCCTTTATATCCTGGCCCTTGGAATATAGATATGAACATTCGCACAACGTTATACATGATTGAATGTTGTAATTTATTCACAAATAAGAATCTAAAGTTTACTTTTATTCAATGCTTTATACATAAATCGAATATGAAGGATGTTCGCCAAACATGTTCCATAAAAACAAGTCCTCGAAAACACCCTTTACATCGAATATAAGCTCTATCAATACCTACTTTTTTTGCATGATTGGAAAATTTTAATGACATATTATTATTATTTTCATTATTTGTTCAATTTTGCTACATGAATATCTATTCTAGTGGATATGGATTTGAAGCGGTTTAAATTATGTAGCCTATTGTTGTTTGAGTCCAATTTTATATTGCATAGAGGAAATGTAAAATGCAGGTGAGTCAGTGAGTGACTTTCGTAAGAGTAAGACGTGTTCTAGACTGTCCTAGAGTGCAGTGTGAAGGTGGATATAGAAATGCATTTCATCTTAAATGTATTGGTCTTGCTGGTTATGATGCTGCAGCCATAAAAAAGACCCAATATTATGTTGTAATTCTGTGCGACGCGTGCAAATCAAAATTATTGAAAGTGCGAGAATCTCTCAGTTCTGAGATGACAAAAGTTCATAGAACTAATTAATATTATTATCATTATTATTATTATTATTATTATTATATTCCCATGAACAAAAATAAATCAAGTCGTTCATCGAGAGTAAGAATAACTTATCTTTTCAATTTTATCGGGCTATAATCTTCTTTTTCTATAAGTAGACAAAAGACCATGACATTATTGAGGAAACCCCTTAGAGTCTAGTGTCTATTATTTGAGGCCATAAACTGCCATTGGCTCTGAACTCCGACTTCAATGTTCAACTATGTTTGAAGAAGCTGATGTGTTCGGCAAAGCCTATATGTAGCTGGGAATCCGTAAGGAGGTTATTTTTCTATTATTCTTCCTCGTAACGTTCGTTTTGTGAGGGTAGTTCACTATCTATATTTTGAAGAGATTTTAGTGGTTCATGCATACATATTTCAGCGAGAATCTATAGTTATTCAAATTAAGGTTAACCATAGAGTAATCTCTAACTCAGGCAAGAGTAAAGTTAAAATTTTTATTACCATCGTGTCGATATGGAGTGGTGAAGTCATGTCTTTTTCTTTGAAAAAAAGTGTATGAGATGTTTTCGGTATAAAGAAATCAAAGAAGGAATAAATTGAAAGGAAATGAAAATATGTTGCGAATACAAACAGGAATACGAAAAATGTGAATGGTCACGTTTTCTGATTCAATATACCTAATCAGATTGGATCTATCATGCCTATATGTGACTCGACTGCATATAACATCATCACTGAAGAAGAGCTGGACGACAAATTAAGTATGATCAAGCGTTAATATTAACTTTACTCTAGTCAACATTCCTGTTTGAATATTGAAGTGAAAACATTCAATATTCCAACTTTTAACTCTTAAGCAGACATATACGACATGAATAACTAGACGCTAGTAAATACAGTTGAAAGAGTGTTTAAATTTCAGACTTTCACCCAATTCTATTTCGACTTGCAGTTGTAAGAGATCCTTCTCTATGATTGCGGTAAGCAGTATAAAGTCATGCAAAAAGAAAATCAGAAAAATAATTTTTCTAAAAATCTTTCCATCTCTCCTTTTTCATCTGGGACATAAAAATCCCTGTTCTTACTTTCCTATGAATAGAAACAATTTAAGTTGTCAAAAAACCTTGTTGAATTAAAGTAAATTAAAACAAATTTGTTAAGTTCGCAGTTTATCAAAGGGCTTCTACTCTATTCTTGTTCCTTTGGTTGAAATTGTCACTCAATCATAATCAACCCCAAAGTAGTAAATAATAAAAAGTACAAAAAAAAAGCTGAAAACAATCAAACAGCGACAAATTTGTACGACTGTTTGCGTAGGTTCTGAGTTTTAACAAAAACAAAATAATAACAATTACATTTTTATCACGTTTTGAAATGCTTGACACAGCATCCTTTAATATCTGTTCTTGCCTTAAAAGAATCAAAAAGAGACGCTAAGCCCACGATTTCAATTATATCACAGAAAACAGAATCATTTAGCACCTTCAGGGGCCTAATGAAAAGTCGGTGTTCATTAGAAAGGCAGCAAATCTGTATTCATATTCAATTAAATGATCGAACATAGGAGATAAAGATAGAAGAAGAAGACTTTTTTTCCTTTTTTATCTTTTTCCAAAGTTTTGTTGAGTGTTTCAAGAAAGAAAAAAAAATCTGTGTTTGCTTTTGATTAGCTAGTTCCACTTTCAAAGAACTGTTGTTTTCTCGAGAAGAAAATACCTGACAAGAATTTTAATATCTCCTACCATACGTTTTATTACTTCCTTGTCCCCAAAAATGATATTATTTTGACATTTTAGAAAACCTTCGTCAACTTTCGTTTTTTTAGTTTTGCATTTTATGGCAAGGGTAAATTGTTTTCTTGACTTCTGAAACTGGTGGTGATACGGATAATTTTGTTAACAAGATTGTTGTGATATCGCTATCAGTCCTTTCCAGAATGTTTCAGAATACTTTTAAATGAAAATAAGCTATTTAAAACGTTTTTTTTCCCAAAAACAAATCATCAAAAAAAAAACTGCCGAATATTTTGTCAAATTTCCTTTTTTTATTTGATAATAAAAAATAATTTGATTCAAATGGCTGCCTCGGCTGACCATGCATTAGCCTACACTAACTATTCGGCGTCGAATATATTTTTGATGTGTTAATGGAAATAAAATTCGATCGGTCGATTCGAATATACATTTCCATCAATAGATGTCGCCAATGTATAGAAGGAAAAATCAATGTTTGTCAGCATTTCGTTGATTGAGAATGGTGACGTGTGCAGTGAGATTTCGGTAATTTGTCACATTTCTCGGCTTTGAATTTGTTTCAGTTTTTTAAATCATGTCGCTTATTGAAAAATATAAGTAATAAATAAAAATCAGCCTCTCGTAACGAGGATAATAGGAAAGATTTTATTTTGATAATAAAGGAATCACTTATATTCGAACAGATTTTTCAAAATAACTTCGGTTTGAACAGTTTTAATACTGAAATACAAAGATTGAAATTGGGTTGACGAAGAGGACACAAAAGTTGTGAAAGAAGTTTTTCACTTTAAAATTTCCAAACCAACTGGTGTTCAAGCCGAGTTTGATAATTTACCCTTCTTCAATTGCCAATAGAAAAAGAACGAATTGAAAGCCATCAAGAATCACCCATTTCTTAATAATCCATTCACAAGAAGTGGAAAAATGAATTCAAGGCATTTTTACTGCTTGTAACTTAATCTGAGCGTTTCGATCTCTAGGCTTAAACTTTTAAGGTAAAGCCCTCAACCAACATTCAATACTTTCGATATAAACTTTCCCTTTTTTGTGTGCTTCTCTGGAAATCTACTACTGTTTTATTGGGAGCTCAGCTTAGCTTAGCAATAGGAATTCCAATAAAACGCTTTACTCAGCTTTAAACTGAGTTTCTATTTTAAATTTAAAAGTTGCAATCAAGAGTTGTCAAAACTTGTCAGAGATGGTGATAGTGATGGGCGCATTCGAACGATTTAATCGATTCAAGAAACTATTCGATATCATTCGGTTATGCACTGTGAAATCATTCGGGTGACCTACCTACTAGTACCGCTACAATTGCTACTTATTACTATTCGATTGAAAATAATCGATTATAAGCATCCCCTTGAAAATAAAACGAATTACTACGAGCAGATTTTGAATGACGACTATTAGTATTTCAATGAAAATAATCGATTATTAGCATTCAAATGAAAGTCATCGATTATTAGTATTCGAATGAAAAAAGATCGAATTATGATTATTACGAGCAGTACTTGAATGACGACTGTTAATATTCTATTGATAAACAACTATTGATAAACAACTATTATCAAGTTCCTTGTTTACAATTAAGAATTTCAAGCAAACATTTTGTAATTCGAATTACTCGATTATTCAAATCAGTCGAATAATTTTGTCTTGATTATTGAAATCATTCCATTGTGCTCACCACTAGCTCGAAAATCCGATTTGGTTCTGCCAACATTTAGATTAAAAAAAAAAAAAACATATTTTGCTCACTCTAGCGTCGAGTAGCCGGTACTTTATCTTGTGTCAATTCCTAACTTAAATTCCTAACTTATTTTTACTCAGCATTCGGTTGTTGTTGTTTGACATGTAATTCCTATTGCTAAGCTAATCTAAGTTCCCAATAAAACACGGCTTTAAAGACAAAACTATTTTCTTTCAAATTAAAATACACTGTCGTTAAACCCTTCTTTAGAAAAAAATCCAAAAAAAGATGTCCACTTAGTGTCGAATTGCTCTTAGCAGTTTCTATAATATGCTTTAATGACATCCCAAAAAATATGTTTGATTCGTCGAACGTAGTTACTCTTTAACGTCAATCGAGAAAACTGTATATTGCAATTACATTTGCGTCATGAAAAAAAAAAACTCACACAAACCAAAAATTAAAGCGCTGTCCTTTTAGACTATGATTTGCATTACAAAAAGTTAAAGTACGGCAGCGCCGAAATTATTCCTGCATTCATGCATGTTTTGTTTGAAAATCGTTTGAAATCATGATAATTAAATTTTTCAACGCTCAATTAATTAAGCTTTAAGGAGACCAACAGTGTTGAGTTTTAATTCACAAAGGTAAACATTGGTTTTCCTGCCACTCGCCGCCGCGCCTTCCGCTAAAACAATCTATATCCGAAGACTTGTGTGCATTTGGTTAACGTAATCATATTTTTGGGTATGCAAAGTATTTCATGCAAGAAAGTTGAATTCTGTAGTCAAAGTAAAGCATAAACCCAATTATAATTTCATTTCAATATATGTTTCGATGTTCCGCAATTAATATCGTTTATTAAGTGAAGTAATTTAAATAATTAAGTGGATTGGCAAACTTTAAATGAATGTGAAAAAATAATCTTCTTTTGCTCTTAAAACACCATAACAATAAAAATAAAGCACAATCCACTGAAAGTTAAATAGAAAAACAGATTTCATAACTCAAAATAAAGTTCCAATCTTTATTCCAATTTTTCAAAGACAAAACAACCTGAATTGACCTCGACTGAAGAACATTATTATAGAATCCTTCTATCGGATAACTTTCTTTTGCTTTCAATTCTACTTCGTGCTTGCATCAATGTCAAGGGCTTAGATTTATTGGCAATTGTGGTTGCTCTTGGGAGTTTCTCTTTTCTCTTTGTGGTTTCGGTTTCTTGGTTCAACACTTTGACAATGATATAATTCATTGCTATTTGACCTGATTTGACCATGACATGACTGAATGACTTATATACTTGTTTGGTATCACTGTGGGTAAGAAAGAGAAAAATACCTTCTAGGACCCAAGGGTAAAATAAAGACCCAAATTAATTAAAAGTTTTGAAGAGTCGTTAGACAATCCATATTGCTAATTGAAATTTGAAAATCACATTAACATCGAAGATCTGATTTCAAACAAATAAAAGCTTATCTTTTACTTCCAAGAAATTACTTCTTTTTATTGAAGAGAAAATTGAATGACTGAGGGTGTTGACACTTTTCGATGAGAATTGATATCAAGAACGTAAAATGAAAATCATGTTTATCCCCTTAAGTTTGCCATCGCCATAAAAGCAAAAAAGTAAAAACGGCACTCTAGAATAATAACGGTTCCACTATTAGACTCCCTCAAAAAACAATGCCTTAATATAGTCCAAACAAAAACAATTATAATTATCTTTATGATTGTTTCGTCCCATTTTGAGATGAAGTGTCCTTGTACTCCAGGATATTCTTTTTCTGTTAAAGAATTTCCAACACATAACATGGGGAAGCTATAAATTGAATATGGTAGTATTCTACAGTAACGTCTCTATTTCAACAATAAAGTAGCATCGTTAATATTTAGTGTCCTTTAACGTGTCTTCTTCAAAAAGGAAAGAACCAGAATGCTAGGCATCTATTGTTAGAAAAGCGTGTCTACAGAAACTCATAAATCCTGTCCCATTTCACTGCCCGGAGATGGAGGGATTTTCCTCGGAAATGATTTTTTTTATTTTTGTTCATTTTTCTGTGTTTCCTATTAACCGTTAAATCATTGAACGTGCTGGTGGCCGCTTTTCTTATTTACTACAATCCAGTCACTTGTGGTTCTTTTGTTCATATTCCTTATTTCCGTTAGCCCCGCCTCCGCCTATGAGCTAAAATAAACAATATCCGCAAAATGCCACCACATTTCTTTTGATCTAACCTAAGTACAGCACAGTCAGCTCGTTGTCGTTATTGATAGAGTCGGCTCCTTATTGTTTTCTTCTTATTTTTTTTTTGTCCCATAAACTAGCACCACCCCTCACACTGGGCTTATTGTGTAGATAATTTTAAGTTTCCTTGAGGTTCTGGCATTTTAGCTTCGTTAACTAATGTAAGTCAGATTAAGCCTTATCCAAATCGTCCTCCACCACCTGAAAAATTTGAAGAAGTAATTAATATGGTTGGAGCTATAGACCAAAAAAAAAAAAAACAAAAGATTAATGCTTTTTCCTCTGGGTTAGGTCAAGTGAAACACAATTTACAATGTACTTAAGATTGGTATAAGCTTCAAGTGAATAGTGAAATAAAAAAAACAAACATAATCCTTTTCATAGTCATCAACCCATCAACACGAAATTATGGTGCTAAAGGGAAGAAAATAGAGCGGTGAGAGCACACTGACAGTTTAAAACAAATTATCCTGTCCAGGGCAGACAAGGCTTTTTATAGCCCAGGGAATTTTCGCTGTGCATACAAGGCATCTACATGTTCTTACAACCAAGTCAAAACTTATAACATGACAGCATCCTGGTAGAAGAAGTGGTACCAGGTGGTAAAGAGTGTTTTATGGTGTTTTAAAAATCTATTAAGAATTTTTCTTTTTTGAAACAAGACAAGTGGTTCATGGGTGTTTTCAAATTAACAAAATCCGGGTTCTTAACAACTAAGAATTATAAATTGCCTTATAGAAAAAAATTGTGGCTTCTAGATTCTTCTATAAGTTGAATTTTAAATGAAGTTAATAGATTTTGAATTATAAATTCCAACCGCATGCTTACTTAGCCTACGTACCTACTGCCTATTTTAAAAATTATAAAACTTCCAGAAAACTTGTTGAAAGATAAATTAACACGAAAACTTGTGTGAGTTATTCAATGGATATCAATGTTCTGCTCATACTCATACCTATCCTTGATAGAGTTTCTAAACAACTTACTTTCTTGAAAACCAGAAAACAAATGTGTAACAAAGAAAATCACAGCGTAGCGTAGGTATGTTCAGGAAGCCAAACACTGTATGCATGTAAACTCGAAAGGATCATGTATAGCGGAGAAATTGTTGTCAGACAAACACTGAGAGAAGCAAAAAACTTAAAGGTAGAACAAAAATCAATCTTTATACAAGGATCCCATAATTTCATTACCATCGTTGAAGTTTCTTTACTTGAACCTGTATTCAGTTCGGGCCTTCTTCACCTTGTTCTTTCACCTATCCCGAATGTTGGCCTACGCGACGCCACCCATTTTTGCCTTGATTCTGCTTACTAAAGAGAGTTTCTTCTGTAACATAGGATAGGGTTTTGTCACGTTCTCTATAAGGCCAGAGTCTCAAACAACAATGTTGCCATATTTTTGAGTCTCTTTTATGAGTAGTAGATTCTTAGTTCAGTGTTATCATATCCTTCTATTTTGTTGTTTGTTTGATTGCAAAGTTTCAGTTAGTAAAATTATTGAAAGCAAAATGGAAAAATGTTAATTAAGTTTTTAACTTGCCTTCACATGTTTTCAAAAATAATACTTTTTACTCCCAACTTGGAGAAAAGTATGTTGAGCTTATGAGACAAACTTTAGTCACAAATAAGAAGGAGTGTTAGCACCGTTGTCAGTTTGGTCATTTATGACCAAATCTGGTCATTATTTTTTCAGTTGGTCCAATGGTCCTTCTTTATTTAATTTGGCCTTTTTTTAATTTTTGACTTTAATAATAAGCTAGTGTTCCAAATAATTAAAGTTACGAACTGCAATATCTATATACCAACTGTAAGCCGACCATTAGCATGATGAGTTGTTGGTTTACACCGCATTACTAACACTATCTATATCAGAATGATGAATTTGCTTAATTTGCATGCATAATGCATTTAAGAACTGCAGAAGAGAAAAGAGCTCAGCTTTATACTAACCATCAAAGAATTGACAGAAAGCAGTAAAGGGTGGTGGCTTAATAAATCATAGGTTATTTTTACTCTGACAGCTGTCTCTATCCCGAAATCTTGATAGAAAAACAGTATCATTATTATCCAACTTCTTAACTCACAAAAAATGGGTCCGGCGATTCCGTCTGTCTATCTGTCTGTAAACGCAACTACAGCCTTAACCACTGGTCCGATTGACTTCAGACTTTAAAATTAGATGTTTGATCGAATTTACGTGGTTCATTTTTTTTAAATTTATTTTAAAGATCAAAATTTAGGCTAGCCACCATACAATTTTTTGGCCAAAAACTAAAAGTTTGAATTTTCTCAAAAACGGTTCTTACGATTTTTTTTCAAACATCTTCGTTTTTTTCGGAACACTGGTGTTTTTGTGTTTTTGTATTCCTGAAAACGGGTTATTCTCAAAGAACCGTTTTTTTTTTGCTATAAGATTTTGTAAAAAAATTTAAGGTCCGATCAGCGTATTTATTTTTTGGGGCCCAAATAATATTTTCAAAATAAATTTCAAACTTTTTTTTGTTTTTAAGAAATATTTTTAAACTTATTTTCAATATTCTGTATCTCGAAAACGGGTTAATGTAAGATATCGAAATTGAGGTGTTATACGTGCTATAGGTGCACACCCCGATTTATTTTAGGACATTTTTAAAAATCTTATATACAAAAAATACAAATTTTCTTATTTAATAAATTTAAAAAAAATTAAGACATTTTTTGGCATCATTTTTTCAGATAAAATGTGATTTGGGGGATATATTTCAATTTTTTTTTATTATTATAATTACCTATAAGTTTTTATTTTTTAATGTTTTTTGTGGGTTACGTTTTGGGAATACAGGAGCAAGTTTGCTTGACCCAGTCGTGCACATTTTTTCTTTACTGAAATTGAAGGCATAGAAGACCTCTGGGTCATGGAGGATGTTTCGCCATGCCACACAGCCCATGCCACACCACCCATACTACTTTTACGCTCCAAATTTCCTAATCTTATTTTTTGCCATCTCGGAGCTGTGATTTGGCCCCTTTTGACTTTTTTATGTGGGGAACCCAGGGACCGATGTCTTGCTTACAATCCAGAAACGATTCATGCACTCAAGGCCAATATCAAATAAGAAATCCGTGAGCTACAGCTCGAAATCATCAACAAGGTCTTATAAAATAGGAGTGATAGAATTCGCTACTGCGAAGCAAGTCGTAGAGGCCACTTGAACGAAGTTGTAATGTTGGGTCTTAATAAAAAAGCCATAACACATGGACAACAATTTAATTTTGTTCCTTTTATCACATTTTCAAAAGAGACCAACCTGTATACATCTGAATGTTTGCTCTCATAGGTTAATTGTATATTCATATTGTGAATTTTCACTTGTGATTTCATCGGGCGTTCTGGTTTGAGAAATTGTTTTTGAAAATAAATGTATTTAAATAAGACAGTTCACTATCTTTATACTAAGATTTCAATATTTTATAGAGATGGTCTTCTTTTGCTGCATTTGGTCATTTTTCTTTGTGATTTCAATCATATTTTAAATTTCCAAGTGGCAACGGTGAGTGTTAGGTATTTACTTTCAATTACTTTGATAAAGTTAGTAATGCGAGCCTGAGTTGGCAGAATGTTTTTATAGATAACTCTTCTTCTTCCCAAGGGGAAATGGAAGAAGAGTGAGTGAGAGATAGTAAATTCATGTGAAAGTGCAGTGGTGAGCCGCAGGTTTCTTTTATGTTTATAAAGACAATTAAATTTGTCGGTTGTAACGAAGAAATAACTCTTAATGTGTGCTTGTAAGGAATTGAAGGGACCTACTGTTTTATGCCGATTCCAATTTGGCAAGAGGCAATACCCATGAAAAATAAATAAAATTAAATCTGTTTGCATATCCAAAATTGATAAATGGTAAGAATTTTGATACAGCGCTGAATAACCATAAGTTTCACATATGCCTAGGGTCCTGACGCATTGTAAAATTGTAATTTCAAAATGTCTACAAAAAATACAGTTTAGAATGAAATCGAAATTAACTGCCAGTCATCAAACCTATATTTTATCGCTCACAAGTCACAACGCTGTTCGACTTAAGTGTATCGTTAAAAAAATTTTTGCTAAGGCACTGGCACGTACTAATTTATATCTGATAATAACCCTTTACAAAATTTTGATGATAGCAACCTTGCTATCATCCTCAATATTATACTTCAACAAAAGCCCCTTTAATGAATATCGGTTATCTTCTAAATTGAAAACTATGAACAGACCGCTCTGCGCTATCTATCTCTATCTCTCTTCACGACTGAATATTTCCAACAAAACTTATTAACTTACACATAAAACAAACAAGCATAATGGTTCCGCTCATAAAGGACCCTATCTTATCAATGGCTAAACACAATATAGCTTTACTGATTGTTCAAGGTATGAAGAGTCTTAAAAGGGTTAACTGCATAGCTGAATTGAGAGATGGTTAAGCCTTAAGGGTAAATATTAAAGGAAAAACTTGATGATTCTTAAAGTGAAAGTTAATTCTTTCAATGTTTTAAATTCCCATTATCCACTTAACCTGTATATAAAATATTCATCATCCAAAAAGCATAAAACAACCTCAAATGGAATTAGCACCCACTGCCATCTCCTCATCATAATATCAATATCAATTCAAGTTTTGCTGTTGAAAAATGGTCCTTGTGCAAGAGATTGTATTCATTTGTAAGAATATAAAATTGGAAATGTATACACAAAGGAAAAACCTTTTAACTGGGACTCGATGGGACCTTAAGACACTCTAGATTATTCGATTAGAATTGAGATAATTAATTTTGTTTCTATCAGCTTTCAAATCGGTTTTTAAAGAGCAGCAACACTGCAAGCTAAAGAATACTGCTATAGCAATATTTACACCTTACTCTTTTCTGGACCATGAAATTCGAAGCACACAAAAGTTTATATTATTAAGAAACCTAATCAAGTAAATCACAGTGTTGAGTTTGAAAAGGAAATTTCAAAAATCCTCTTGCTACAGGATGACATTTACTTTGAGCTCAAGTGCCAATACGTTTTTGTAAATATATGTTCGTAGTGCCAAAGTACATTTACGGTTACTTTTATGGTTGCTTAAGTACAGAAGTGAATCCTTTCAAAGTAACGGTATAGGGATACTCTATATAAAATAATGGTCTTCTATTCTCTTCAAGCGGGATTTACTCAAGCTCAGCATCTCCTTTTTTTTTATAAAAGGATGAACTTCACACACGATGAGAATAAAGACTTTTTCAGGTTCGTATAAAGGAGATAACATCGTATAGAATTAGGGTTTAACCAAGAACAAACATTAATTTACATACAGTTTTTTCATATAGTCACACATGTGGCCATCGTCTTGTGTTAGAGTTAGTTTGTATTTTCTATGTTCAAAACAGATTGCAAACATTCCAGAGAGCGTTTGTCAGTAATAACCTTTTTTGTTTAAAAGTCCTTCTAATCATTTTAAAGAGCTTGATGATAAGTGAATAGCTTTAATTAATATTTTTTGCTGTTACTTTGACACTTTTGTGAGATGTTTACCAAACAGAATGTCTAAAAAGATAAACTAACCTTTGAACTAAGAACACTTGAACCGTGTGGAATAAACGTTTCATCTCAAAATTCGAGGCTTCGTTTCGTGTTTCTCCTAAAATTCCAAAAAACTGATAAATCAATATAAAACGGTAAATCAAAAGGATAATCAAGTTCTTGCTCTAATGATGGTATGGAGGAATTAAAGGCACGTGGAATCTGCTGAATGTTCTGAATATCCGAAATTCCGACCCGATCCCTGTCACAATATTATTGTCTTTCTCTTTATAATGTCGTTATAAGAATCAATATAACTAACGGTAGGCTTTTTGAAAACCAATACCAACATCATGCCTACATAGAGTTAATGAGATTTCCTTTTTATCTTGTTCTGATGAAGGTGAAAATTAGATCGCTATCAACCCTTCGAACCATCAATCATTACTTTTGAACACTGGTGATTATATTCGACGGCAAAATATAGACATTCTTATACTTTTCGCAGAAATCTGTAACAATCAAGTTGGTAACCTTTGAAGATTTTTGATTCACCTTCTTTCGTTTTTGAGAGGATGAGTTATTTAAAGAGATTAAGGTTACAGTTTGGCGATGACTAATTAAGACAATTTCTAAGACAACTAATGAAAGATATACATTTTTATTAACGACCAATAGCGCGAGGATTTAGTTTTGTAAGTTTAAAAATAGATTTAATTGATGAGGGAGAATTTTCAAACAGTATAAGACAAGCTTTAAAGCTTCTTCTTTTCAACAAAAGAGATTACTATTATACGTGCCTCTAAGACGTCCTTTTTTTCAGAAAATCACACTAAGTTCATGTTGTATTCACTGTGGCGTATGAGTACTATTTTTTTTTTCATTCATTTCTTCCAAACTTTTCCAATGAGCATGTAGCACTAATTTGTCATCCACTCTACTACAAGCTTAAATTAAGAGTTACTCAACAAAGTAAGAAGAACAACATCATCGTTTGTTGTTTTTTATTTATGCTTAAATGAAAGTTTTAAACTTAAATGAAGTACAAGAGTAGTTTTCTACTAAAGGTCATCACTCATCAGTCATCACTCTTTACATTCCAAATTTATTATTAAGCTTTAAGAATTTCCTGTTGAGGAGAGGTCATCGCAGCGAAGATTTTTTTCCAAAAAAGTAACGAAACTAAAATACACAATTTATTCTTTTATTTCTTCATGTTTTGCATTGCTGGGAACGGGAAGGGTTCTTTTTAGACTTTTAAAACAAAAATAAAGGAACAGGAAACACTTAAAGGAAAATTAATTCGATCTGTGTGTTGTTTTATTTTGCTTATATATATACAATTATTATTGTTATCACAAAGAGTATATATTTTTTTATTTTTTTTTTTGTTTTTTATTTGTTTCAAAGAATTGGTACAGTGAAATAACAAAGCAACAAGTATTGGAATTGAAACGATGTAGAATGACGGTGAATAAGGTTTTTTTTCGAGGGTGGAACAAACAGTATGGACATTGGAATTTGTAGTTTCATTACAAGTGATCCAATAAGTAAGAAAACAGTCCCTGAAATAAATGAAACACACATTTTGAATTGAAAAACATGAGGATAAGATTTTGAGTTTTTATTGTTTTTTTGGGGTTTACTTTTGTTACTTACCAAATAACAATGGAACATCAGCTTATTCTTCAGTGTCTTTGGAGTCTTTTGATGGGTTCTTTTTCGACGTATCCTCAAACTGGCCGCTTTCGAAAGACGAGTAAGATATGCGCTTCAGTGACATCATGGGCCACCACTTCAAGCATTTCGGCCATTCTTTAAGGAATACGGAGAATTGGATTGGGATTTTTAATATCTCATATTTTCCATTCAACTTCAACAGGTGCTGCAAACAATAAAACAAAATTATAACTTTAAAGGTTGTTAAAGTAAAGAACTTTAATAAGGCGATCGAAATCAACTACAAAATTCCTCAAAACACTATTAAACTTTATTGGGGGACTATCTGACTGTTATCTGAAAGGGTTCAGAATTCCTTTGAAGGGATATATTTAAAAGATATTCCCTGATCCAGAAAAATCCCATACTAAATTTTCACAGTCTGCTGATACTAAATTCGCTGATAGCTATGAAAGAAAAAAAAATAAAATTAAAAGGATATTCTCGTATCTTGTTTACTTTTTCGTTTAAACAAACCTATGATATATATATAACATCCTCTTTTCCTTTCCATGTCCCAAGCAATATTCCCATAACCTTACATACAAGAATATTTATAATACAAATATGCATAAGTCATTATACATAATATCCCTTTGTGGAGCCGCTTTTAAGAAAGGGATCGAAAATTAAAAAAAAAAAAAACGAAAAAAAATATATATATTTTACTTCCCATTTAAAAATCCGCATAACAAGGAATTCTGGGTCGCCGATCAAACACACAAAAGTTCGAAGAAGAGAAAAAAACTGACTAGAAGTCTGAAATAAGAAATCGAAAAAATGGTTCCGGTAAGTACCCAAAAACAACAAAGAAACATGCATAATAATTCAAAACATTGAAATTTCAAATTCATGAGACAAACGAAAAGGAGTTGTTTCTGTTGCTTAAAGCTGCTTTCACAGCAGAGTATAAAAATAACGTGGAAGTACTCCATAAATTATCCTTAAGAAAAACAGATGTAAAAAAGGAAACATCAGAAATCCCCACTGTGATTGTTATTAATGCGAATACTGATGGATACTAGCTATGCGCTTTTAGGTTTTATGTTTTTTTTTACCACAAAAAAAAAAAAAAAAACAAATAAAAAGTTTAAGTAACTTTCAAAAGGACAGTGTCACCAAAGTAAGAGGAAAAGAAAGAAACTGAAAAGTCTTTCACGTGATTTTTCATTTTAATTGAATAACTGAATGACAATGAAAAAATATTCTTTTTCTCATGAAAAAACAAAACTCACAAACAAACAAAATATGTACGTATAATGATCCTTCAAAAAGAAATCCAAATTTAAAATTCGACTCGAAAAGAAAAAAAGTTGTAATAGAAAGTCAAAATTTGCTGTTAATTTTTTTGTTGTTCGTTTTGCCCCTTAAAGTGGACTATAAAACTG
>CAKKXW010000002.1:13502328-13516133 GCA_920937365.1 Sphaerophoria rueppellii | reverse complement strand
CCATTGAAACTATGTATTGGCATTTTGTACAATCATTTCAAAAACTGAACATCGGAACGTGATAAAAACATAAACGAATCATATTTCCGGAATTCCTGAGGCATAATCTTGAGAACTAAGACTGGCCCATGCCTGCAAATCCTTCATAAAAGCATCCATTTGTTCAAACAATTTCAGTTTCATTATGTACTAGTACCGAGTACCCGGGTACCCGGGTACTCGGATACACGATCGTTATGTTTCGAGTACCCGGCTACCCGGGTACCCGGGTATCTGAATACCATGCAAATACCCGGGTACCCGGGTACCCGGGTAATTTGGAATAATTCGAGTACCCGGGTACCCGGGTATTGTTTCGGGTACCCGGTCAGAATCAAGAGTTCTAATACGGAGTCCTTAAGGCCTTTATACTAAGCAAATACAAAAATAGTGCAAGGCTACAAGTCAAAAACTTTACTAACATGTTTTACGGTTATGTATCAAAGTTACCAACACAGTTGTGCACATTTTTTATTTTTTGTTTTTTTTTGATTCAATATGTGCTGTTCTCCATTTTCGCTTTGCATTGTGTATGCACATCTGAGAAGAAACCAAATGAGTTCCTCAAACCATCAACTTTATCATGTTGAAAAATCACTAGAGCTGTAACCTGCAAGACAGTATCTTTTCTAGAAAATACACATCAAAATCAAATCAACAACTTGAAACTAATTTCAAGCAACCGAATTTGATTGTTACTTACAAGCTTCAAAGAAGTTATTTGAATTCTCTTTGCTTTTACAACCGTTAACATCTCTGCAGATAGTAAATTCTTCGCCATACACTTTTGTACCATATAGCCTTATGACTAATGGGGTACGCCAGGCTTTTAGCTCAATTTTTGTTTGCCGCACTGTTCCTTACCATAAATTGTATACTGTTAAGGACTTTCCAGGCCGGGTCTACGGTTAGACGTTCATCCATCAAGATAGACCAAGCTAAGCTTATGTCAAAACGTCAGCTTCGCGGTAGATTTTATATAGCTTATGATTATAGCTTCTATGCTCTCAGATCACACTTCCTCAAAAATGGGGCTAAGTGTTCAGAGTGCCTTTGGTTAAGCACTGGAGTCTCAAATCAGTCAGTCAGTCAGTTCTGCAAAGACTATCTATAGTTCCGTTCGGCAGCAGTTTCAAATTAATGATAACATTTTTGAATTAAAAGAGTCTTGAAAGACTGATGGCTAGTTTGAAGAATCACTTAAAAACATTAACAAAGCTTAAAAACTTAAAATCGTGTTTTGGTTTCACCAAGCGCTTCTAAATTAATCAAGCTTTTAAATAGCTTTTTAGACTAAATGCGCCTTCAAAAGGGGAGATAACCATGTACTGGACAAACGAACATGCGGATGGTACTTTCAAATATAATTTTTGTTGAAAAAACTTCAATAATTTCAACATCAGGATATATTTTTCACAGTTTCCGTCTATTGTAACCCCAGATAGATAGTAGGAGTGGAAAATGATTAGTGGTAAGAAACGCAGTTTCAAATACACGCGTCCTTATTATTAGCCTGCCAAGGCTTTGTACATTTTCACATCAAATAATAAAACAGGTGAAAAGACGCCAAAGATAAGTCGCGTCCTTTTACAATTACAGTAGAGTGCCTTGGAGGAAGACGAACAAAAAAAAAAAGGATTGCGAAAAGGATATTTACCTAGAATCTTGGTTGATTAGTGAAGGAACGTTGTATTTCGTTTTATTTAGCCACTTTTTATGGCTACCTTGTTGTCAGGAAACTTTCCCCGGAACGGCAACGCTAACGTCAAAGCAACTAAACTATTTAAACTGTTAACAATAAATTCTTCACATTATACCTTGTTTTGTATTCTTGCTCTGGACAAACGTATTAAGAGGCATATTTTTATTTTAACACTCTAAACAATGACCAAAGGGGTGTAGCGATATGGCTGAAAAGTTTCTTAGCCAGAGGCGCGTTCGCGAGTTCATTTCGCTGGCTCGCTCATTCTATTCAATGTCCTTTTGAATCCGATTGCTGAGTTGTTGTGATACATATAAAAACTTACTAATTACTTCGTTTATTATCGGTCTCGCAAGGATTAAAAAAATGTAAAAATTTGAATTCTCGAAATTGGCAACATTCTTGGGCATAAAAACAATACGTTAGGAATTTCTATAAAAAGGAGAGCCAAGATCTAAAGTGTGCATCCTGCTTAGCTCCTGCTTAGGTTAAGAATTGAAACACGGTCTTCGATAAGACCTAAGGGACAGTTTCGATAAATTTGGATGCCATTTGCTTGGATGTACATTACATTAATGTACAAAATAAAAGTGGTTACAAAATTGATAGTTGAGGAACTCCTTGTTGTACAAGAAGAAACTCTGACAGATTGTTATTCACACTGCAATACAACTTTCTACCACGTCAATATTGCTCACACTGGCAAAACCAAACTACGAATCCGTGAACGGCGTTGGGAAGTTGTTCAAAGGTTCGTATATACTTCAGGGGCTGTCGTACAGAGTGTAGCTGCAAATTTACGATTAATGTTAAGATCACTTTGAATACTCGGTCTTTGTTTCCTTATTCCTAGTTTCTTAAGGTTATTCCACAGTTTGCGACCTTCAGATTTGGCGTTTATATGGTTAGAGAAAAAATTTATCTTCGCACATTATGTTTCATTGACAACTTTATTTCGTAGTGACTTGTACGCTGTATGGAGTTCTTCTGCGCGAAAAAGAACCCAGCGTCGATAAGCTAGATTTCGCCATGGTTTAACTTCACACTTTCTTCTTTTCGATCTTAAAGGAACAGAAATTTCTGCAGTATTTAAGGCCCCATTTGTCCATTTCTTCCATCGATATTTCATATACGTACCAATTCAGTTTGTTTAATCGTAAAGTGTAATGAAGGACATGATTTAATAATTCAATACTTTCCATATTAAACACTTCATTCGCTGATATTTGCTTCAAATAATTTTATTCAAATAATCACTGAACAGTTTTCCGATTCAATAATTTTCCAAAACGTAAACTATCCTCCCATCTAACTATCCTCCATAATGTATTAATACCAACTCAATGTTTATTCGACTGACAAATCGACAATCTCATCTATCGATAACTTTCTTGCGCACCAGATGCTGAATTCTCCTTTTACCAGTTTCACTCAAGGATAAAAATATAACGGAAAAAATGAAAACAACCTTTAAACAAAAACAAAGTACCTAAAAACCCCATAAGACGAAAACTTATTCACACACCACCGACACCGTCCAAATAACATGGACAAACAAAAAATACAAATATCACAAGCTAAATGAAAACAGCAGTTATAGAGGTGCATTAATTTCTTATGTGCAATAAAAAAGGGAGGAATTCCAAACAACTTGCCGCGTGTGCTATTACAAAGGTTAATCGATATTTTCGATGTCAAAGAACGTCAAATATCATTCTTTTATTGTGTTTCTTCTCCATGCCGTGTGCGATTATGATGGCCATTATCCTTTTTCTCAAAGTAAGAATTTTTTTTCGTTTTTCATCATCCACCATCGAACTTTCTACTAGTGGAACTTCATCAGACCATCAGACCATTCGGCTAAGATCCCAAGCAATATTTTCTCCTTCGAAAGCGAAACTGTGACCAAGTCTTTAACAGTCATCCTTTCTCGTCGAAATCGATGTCAAAAAAACACAGTGTGATATTGTCACACAGACTTAATGGTTGGCGGTTATTTTTGGTTTTTTTGTTTATCATCTTTTGTTCCTTGCATGGGCACCAAATTCAAGCATAAATTGATTGTGCCATGGGACAAAATAAAACACTTCTGATGCCGCACATAAATTCTTGTTTACCAGAGGGATTCCATTAAAAGGAAAAAAAATGTAGACTGCCGATACTGACTGCGTCGGATTATCGTTCGTACGATGGGAACAGCAGTGACTTGTCATTTATTGTTCTGTTCCCTTTCCATCATCACATCTATTCAGACATTATTGTATCGTCTTAGGATTTCCGGGATAGGTTGGAAAAAGCTTTCGCATCTTTTGTCGAAACGATAGAGTGGTGGATCTGCTAAGAGTTCCTAGTTTTTTTTCGTTTTGTGTGACGTTTTGATTGAATTCCTATTGTTATCGTCTGTGATTTGGAATTCCCTTGTAACGTCATTGACTGAGGGTAACGTGTGTTGGCTTTTTTATTTCTTGGTTGAGTTGTAAGTTACGTCTTGTGTAATAGGAGGATTGACATTTAACAGAAATCTGCTGAGGAACGAAAAAGGAAAGCAAACATTCGAATCTGTAAGCAAACCAGATTTCCTGGATGCAAAAAATTAAAACTTAAAAAAGCCAAGAACTGTATTAAATATCCCTGACGGGCGTAAGCTTTTAAACATTCCACGGATAACTTAAAGAACATGAATACTTTTAAGACTTTCTAATATTTTTTCAGGAGAAACTGTATTGGAATATTGCGGAGACAGCGTTTATAAGTTATTTTAATTTTATTTCTTAACACTTAAAAGGGGTATTTTCCAAACAACTTGCTAATTGTAGCAACATTATACAACTCTCGGATAAAAATATCATTTCATTTGATGGATTTCATGAAAAGAGTTTGTTCATGCTTTTTTCATGAAATATAAATATTTGATGAATATCAACCCTCAACACTTTATTATTTATACTTTTTAAGTTTCCAGTAGGCAACTCATTTAAATTTTTATGCCTTATAACTCGACAGCACTTTGTTTCAACACCTGGTTTTGTGCTGTAAATGTGTTTGTTGCTTTTTATATACATTTACTTGAAATCATTAACACGATAATTTTAAAGAGGGCTTAATTTATTCAAAACCATATATCCATCCTTTTTTACATCTAAGTTTTTTAATAATTAATTTTATGAACAAATTGCTCGACAGACGATTTTCTACACTCTTTATACAAGTATCCTTATTGGTAATGGAGTAAAACGCCTTTTTTGTTTCATATCCAGATTCAACCGTAATACTCGCGCTTCCAGGAATGCCCATCAGTTTACCCTCGAGCCCAACTTCGGTCGTACGCTCAAGTATAGAGAATCGTTCTTTAGCCGTACTACGTGAATGTGGAACTCTCTTCTACACTCTGTCTTTCCCGATCATTGCAGTGTTCAGGAATTTAAGACCAATGTATACCGGCACCTCCTCTCCGACCCCTACCCTCTTTCCTAAGGCACTCACTGTGTCTATGGCATAATAAGGGTATAAAAACCCCTTGAGTGTGTGCATATTATATATAAAAAAAAAATCAACTTCAATCTGAACTGATACCCATTATTGCATTATTATAAAAAGTTTCAAAAAGGAAATGAAACTCTTAAACATTAATTAATTCATCAATATTTTACAACACCTCAAAATGTCGCTTAGGACTATAATTGAAAACTTTCACAACACCTACATCTAGCTAGATGGCAAAACTACTCAAACTTCATAAAGCATTAACGAGTCACTACCAAACAAAATAATAAAAGCTCTTCTCTTTCAACTCGACTAAGCTGCCATCGATTCAAAGTAACGCCAACAGTCACTATACACACCAACCTTATTTTTATCTATACGACTATTTGAGATCATACTCAACGCCTCAACTTTTAAAATGAATTCGTTAAGAATTTCTCTTCCGTATTATCAAGGTTTCCCACTATTCGCTCTAATTAGCACTACTCTTTGGTGCACTCCATCAATCTTTAGTGCACTTTCTCAACCATCAGCATGAATAATTTCTTTCTACTATCCTTTCAAAAGAAGAAAACAAAATACTGAACAAAAACACAGACGAGAATCTATATACACACAGACAATTGTAAATTCTTGACTCTGAAGGACTCGCTGTGAATTTTTTTATCTGTTTATTGGTCTCGGGTTTATTTTCTTCTCTTTTTTTCTACATTTTGTTTTGGTTTACTCAGTACTTCTATAATCATCATCTGATTCATCCCAATCAACCGAAGAGATTTCCATTTGAAAGGAAAAAAACCCTTCGCAGCAATACAGTCTCGAAGTCAATTTGAATTTTTTTTTGTTTCAATAAAATGGTCGCATGCAATTCTCTTCAAACCGAAATTTTAATATTTGTTCAAAATATCAAAATACAAAGATACACATCCATAAACCTCTCTCTGGGCCAGATATGATGGAGTTCATAGACTTTGAATGCTGATGGATACAGAAATAGAGACTGCTTGTTCTCTGTGAAAGAAAAGCATTTAGTCCTAATGTCAAAAAATCAACACTAAAATCCTGTAGGGCGAAACAATTTCCATTCTCCCACCATACATAACTCCCACCGAAAGCTAACACAGATATAAAATTTTCATCCTCGAAACGAATCCTTTCAAACCGACTGGACGCACTTGAGTACTCTCGTGTGTATCTGTCTCTGTCTGCTATACACAAGGTAGAACAGAGGACTTAGTTTTGCTATTCGAATAGGACCTTGGTATGGATTTTGCTTTTTTGTCTGCCAATTGAATGGAGGTTCAGAATAGAATTGAAAATCTATGTTATTATTGAAAATGGAGGTAAACTTGTTGAGAACTGTAGTTGTTTATTTTATCCTGGCGTAGCGGGTCGGTGCGGTGTTGAGGAATATCAGAAGGTTCCTTATTGGCATTACAAATAATGCCAGAGAAAAGGGGTTTAATAAATGTTAAAGGTTAAAGTTTGTTGCTGTTTAAATATTGTATTATAACATTGAAATTTTCTATTGAATTACATATATCAGCAAATGTTGAACGTTCTTGCTCTTTCAGACAAATTAGTTGTAAATTTTATTTTGAGTGAATGCATTGTCCCAAAATCTCAAGTCAGCCAGTATTTAGTTTTTTCGTCATTCAATCAAATGAGAGAAATGAGAATCAAAGAGAACGATGATTTACTTTCCATATCTTCGAACTGAATTGAAATTTCTAGTTGTATCTCTCTGTCGACTTGAAAAGGGGCTGTTTTGTCCTGTTTCATGATTAAAAATTTCGCTCGAAATTCTTAGACGAGTCAAAATTAACAAAAAATTATTGTTCTATCGAACCCACAGTTTTTTTTTAACAAAAATTTACAGACAGACAGAACTTTAACAAGAAATTCAATCCAAAGAATGACTGTCGACTGTTTGACACATAAGGAAATGTATTAAAATTGACTAATTTAATCAGCAAATCATTTTATCTATGTCGTTTTCGATTGGCTCTCCAGAAAAGTCCGGAATCATTCCGAAGCCTTCTGAAAGCGTTCGCGTTCCCACGAAACTGACAGACAGAACGCTTCTTAGAAGAGAAATTCTCTTCTTGATTTCAAATCAGAATCCACTCAAGAAGCACTAATACATGAATAACAAAAAGTCAAAAATAATACTCAATCAGTTTTGTTTTTGTTTTTAATTCAACAAATTATTGTTATCTGACATTCACACAAACACAAAAAAACAGAACTCAGTGGAAGCGATTTGACCCTGTTCCATTCGATTTCAGAATAAGTGAATTCTGTTCCTGAAAAAGCAAACTGAAAAAGTAAGTATACGCCACAGTGAATATAATTATTATGTTTTGCGATGTATCCACAACTACAACCGCAAAATCAACCGGTTCTTCGTATACATCCAACAACATCGTTCACGTTTCTTTCGTGTGATGGTTATTCTGAATTTCAGGTGGATAGATGGCGTGGTGGTCCCGACCATGCCTTGGTTCTGCCATGCTTCTGCTAGCTCTGTTTGTATAATCACAATAATGTATAAGTTTCTTTTCAAATTTCCGATTGCTCAAGGAGTTCTATCAATGCCAAAAAACCAGAAACCAATGCTACTGTACAAATGTCCTCATACTCTCTACCTCGCAAGGAGACGTACAAAAAACTAAAAAATTCTGGAACAAGGTAATCGGGAAGAAAGAAAAAAAAAAAAGGATGACGATGACATACATCGCATCCGCGCTAAGTGATAACTGAAAATAGACTGGGTATTGAGATGGATATTTGCTATCAAAGAAAATGTACCTGCGACAGATGTGAAATGTAGCAAAAAAAAGCTTCCAAGGAGAATACGCAATCTGGATATTCGATACCACAAACATTTCTTCTTTCCTACTCTTTATGTGCAATCCTGTTCCCGTTTCAAATTTAATGTGAAAACGAATACATATTGTTAAAATGTGCAAGATATTTTTATTTTGTCGCATAACGCAGTAATGCGGAACATTCGAGTATTTGAGGATTGAAATCGAATACAAAAGAACCTTTTTATTGTCTTCTTTAAGGATTTTCATGCTGTATGTGATTTGGAATCTGTGTGCGGGATGCGGGTCGGAAAATTGTGACTAAGCTAGCTATTCAAAAGGAGTAGTATGTCTTTGGTCTTTGCCATCTAGGCTTCTTATACGAAGAGTACGTTTGAAACAGTTTTGAAAGGAAGAAACTTAAGCACAAAACAAGAGCTGAAATAACACCCTATTATTTGTAGGGCCTACAGCCAAACCAAATCACATTTTTTTTTTTTGTTTTCAAAATACATAACTGCTTAATTTTGCGTGAGCTCTTACTATTCCCAGGTCTGTTCTGTAATGAACTTAGTCAGAAAGTGTTTCCTTCTTAAGTCAACTGTAAGAAAATCAAGTCATTAACTTGTATTTTCCTATTCTTTCGAAGCAAAAACGAATTAAACATCTTATTATGTTCGAATTGTCTTTTTCTGACTTGGTTAGGTTAAGCAGTGAGCCCTCCATTTGAGAATAGGAAACAGTTTGTAATTTGAATACAATTATCATTCATCATTTGTCAATTATGCGGGCTTTTTGAAATGAGGTGGGTCGAAATCCCTCAAAACAACATCCTGAAGAGTACCTACCTTCCAAAAAAAAAAACCTTAGATTCATTCAGAATATTTTCCATTTCGTGTCTCAAAGTTATTAAAATTAGGAAGATCGATATCTGCGACCCCTTTTGATTTTACTTCACCTGAACCAGACCACAACCTTTATAAACACATAAATGTTGGGAGTCACAAAATGCTGAGAATCATGGAGAACGAAGCAAAGTAATCTATACTAATATATAAAGTGAGACTTTTGTTTGTTTGTCGGTTGTATGTTTGTAGTCGATAAACTAACAAACAAACAAAAATCTCACTTTATAAATGATGGACAATTGCTCTTCTATGCACTGATTGTGCAGTAGGAGGTTCTGAAAATAAAAGAAATAATTATTAAGATCAAAAAACATTGATTTCAATTTACTTGCTCGGAAATTTTGTTTTTAAATTCAGGCAACTGACAGCCGACATCAGTTTTTTGAAATGTCTCTCCATTTTCATTTCATTTCCTATTCATTCTTTTGTTTTATATTTAAGGCTGAACTCCTACTTAAGCTTTTACACCAAGACAATGTTTACACGCGAATTCTTGGGTAAGATTTTTTGTACAAAAGAAAATTTTAACATCGATATTAAAAAAAGCATAGATTTTAGTTTCCAATCTTTGTGCATGTACATTTCGCATTTTGAATATTAGAATTGATTCGTTCATTTTCGGTCTCGGTCAAAACCAAAAGTAGAGTTAACGACTGTTCACGGACAACTAGAAAATTTCAAAATGGGTTTTCGTATGGAAAATAGAAAGTTCTTGATGAAAAACTCTGTAAACTCATTGGTTTTTACAGGGAAATTTGCATGTACATAATTATAGGTGCACTGGTTTTCAAACGGAAAACTGGAAAATTTCAGAATGGGTTTTCGAATGAAAAATAGAAACTGCTCGATGAAAAACTCGGAAACTCATTGGTTTTTAACGGGAAAATTGCATGTAATTGTAGGTGCATTGGTTTTCAAAAGGAAACCTCATTGTTTTTCATAGAAAAAATTATTAATTTTGTATTGCGAATTCGCAAAATTCAGCAAGAGCACGAAGATAATAATAATAATTCTAAGGTTGCTCTGAAAGGTGCGAGACGAGGGTCGCAGGGTCGGCTAGTTCTATATAATATTATAAGCAATTGCTTTAAAAAAACAATCAACAAGTACTCCCGAAGAAAATTGTGAGTAATATCGATTTGAAGGAAACGGATTTCGAATAATTAATATTCTTTCTATGGGATTACAATAAAGTAAGGGAAAAAACCAAATAAATAGTCTTGGAATTTGGATTATAACTCGGTTACCCAGACCTTACATGTAAATTTGGTTGTCAGTGACTAATAAGGCAAACAGACATTTGCTTTCGTTCATCATTTAATATAGGCTACCTGGGAAAATTGCGAGAGATGGCGATTTGAAATCGAAGAAAATTTTCTGAAGGTAGAAGTGGGAAAAAAATATATTTTGACTATAACTTGTTAACCAAATGCTAAAAAAATATTTGTTTGTAATTTCAGATAGAATATCTATAAGCCCTTTATTATGTACAATTGTTTTTATGTGGAAAAAATAACCTTACCTGAAACACATTAAAACAAATGGAAATATGTACAGATATGTTTTTTTTTGCTTAAACAGATTTTTGTTGCAGTTCTTAGATAGCTATTTCTTAATCATGTACCCAATTCCTGTATTAATATAGGTTTTGCTTAAAATTACTAAATAGAGAACTTTAGACAAAGTTGTATGAAGAATATAAACAATGTTCCCGATTCCCGTGACACATCTGCAATTTCGTTTAGTTTGTTTTCTCGTGTTCTCATCCTTTTAAGTTTGAACCTGTAAGTAAACATACTTTTTACTGTACAACAGCAACACCTAATTTCTCAATTTTGATTTTTCTCTTTTTCGTGCCTGACTCTTAAATACTCTTCTCAACAACACAAAAATAAAGCTAAAGTAGCAACTGGAAACTGGTACTGAGTACGGACTAGTGACTGGTAACTCTACTTGTCCTCGCACTGAAAACATCGCCCCCTTGTATGTCGGTGAGACATTACGACTATTCGATTGTGTATAAAATCCACCACTTTTGCACCGGCTTTAGTTATCAGTTAACTGTCATACGAGCTGTATCGAAAGGAGTGTACAGTTTTTTTCGAAATTCCAGAAGAAACATCAAAATAAAATTCTCGTATTCTATGCGCTCTCTTTCTCTATGATAACCATGCCCCAAATCGAGTCATGCTTACACAAATAGATACAGTCAGTATTTGCTATCACTGACCGAATTTACTCCTAGTCTGTTGTGTGAGATTGGCGTCTGAGGTGTAGTGTGCGTTTTATGGTTAATATTTTCGGAAAGGTATTGCCTTTTTCGCCCTGTCGCGTGTATTGTCGACGGATATATGTGGGTGGTGGTGACATAACATCCACCTAATAGGTACGCGAATTCAGTTACAATATTTGATTTGATTTGATTCATTTCACACAACGATTTGCTTACAATTTTATTTTTCCGTTCGATACTTTCCACATTAGCTTAAACAGTTGGTCATCAGGATGACGTGGTTGTGACATGTGGTGGCTTCTGGAATGAATAACGGTTATGATGTAACAGGTAGTAGTGGTATAAGTGATTCCTTATCGGTTACTTACGACGCGCACGATGAAGATGGTCGTTCCAAACAATAATGTAGGTTGTTTTAAGGACGCCAATTGAGGGAGCAGTGCCGTGGCGATGATGATTGCACCTTTTTGTCACTGGCAGTTGATGATCAAGTGGGTTTTTTAACGAAACAGTTGAACGCCTTATGACACGCCGCCGCGCCGCCAAGAGGATTGGAGAAAAATCTACGCAAATCCTTGGGGATAACAAACAATGCCGAGAATGTGGATATGAGTATGCGTTTCGGATTGGATCAACTCAGGTGGATAGTCGAAATTATAATAGAAAATCCTTGGAAAGATAATGGCGAGGGAAACGTCCTTTTTCAATTAACTTCCTCATTATTATAATTTGTATTCGGCCT
Source organism: Sphaerophoria rueppellii (assembly GCA_920937365.1). Classification (NCBI taxonomy): domain Eukaryota; kingdom Metazoa; phylum Arthropoda; class Insecta; order Diptera; family Syrphidae; genus Sphaerophoria; species Sphaerophoria rueppellii. Next base: position 13,504,216 of record CAKKXW010000002.1, on the reverse strand, counting down.
TCATATTATTTTTTTTTTTGTGAGAAGTGAAGAGATATGGATTGTTATATATCTTTTCCCGTAGGAAGATATTGCGCATCTTTAACCAAGGGGATTCCAAAGGATTCAAGTGTGATACGAACTCATTTTTTTTTTTTTGTCTATTTTTACTCACTGAATTTCGTCGGGTTACAAATACGTTAATTATGGTAACTGTGTAATATGCATTTGCCCCAAAAGCTGAGGGAACTGATAGTGCCATGAGTGATTTGTGAGAATTGCTCTTAGGTAGGAAAAATATTTTTTTTGTGCCTTGCTCACTGATGTGAAAATTTACAACTTTTTTTTTTTTTGTTTTTTAAAGAACTCTCATCCCTCAATATAAATACAAATATAGGGATACTCTATTAATTTTTTTTGTTTTCATCAATTTTCAAAGGTATTCGAACTTTGATTTGAAAAAAAAAGTTCAAAAACTTGCTGTTCGTCAATACCCAATGTGTATAGAGGAGGACGAAATTAAAACAAACTTGTCTTTGTTGTTTATTTTACGCCGATATCTTTTTCCTTTTTTTTATAATATCGAAACAGGAACAGGACGGTGTATGTTAGGGCCTGATGTGCCTTTCTTCTTAGTGCTTGAGACTTCATTCGATTTAAAGTTAGATTTGTTGAAATTTGTTTTTTCATACACATTAATTTTTGTTTCCTTTCTTTCCGAGGAGATATCCTTTCGTGGTGAAAAAGTTTGTATTTTTGTTGTCCCAATCTCAAGAGATTATTGAAATTGTTTTTGTCTTGGGTTAGTTTGAGGTAGAAGGTTTTTTGTGGTTATTGGAAGAAAAAATTGTTTTTTTTTTTTCACTTGTTTTTAAGGACTTTTCAATTTTAATTGGATAAGTTTGTTAATTGTGAATTATGAAGGCATTGGTATTATACGAATCCAATGAAAGAAGAAAAGTAGAAAAAAGTGTTCTGTCTGCCATCTGTCGAGAATATCGGGCTAATTGACTTCAAAAAGGAGAGTTTTTTTTATGTTTTTGTTGGTCTCAATTTTTGCAGCCAACATAAAATTAAATAACTTCGTTTTTGAGAAAATCCTGACACCAACTTTTTATTTAATTTTAAGAAAATGGACATTTTCCTGAAGCTCGTGGCATATATAAAGAGATTTTTTTCGAAGAACGTTTGTTCCTTAATAAATAGCGTATTATCTTTTCCAAAGATATGTTTCATATTATTCATGCCTTCGTAATTTTTTGTAAGATTTCTTTCCAGCTTAAAAATATTTCAGTTAACTTTTTCTTAAGTCTCAAGCAAGTTAGTAAAAACAATAAAAGAACAAATTTCTCGGAATTTCTTAATATAACTTTATAACCATTATTATTTGTTTTATCCATTATGCCCATCAGAAAGTCCTTCTTCGAAACGTCCATTTATAAATGTATAGGTTAGTATTTCTACCTTATCAAACCGAAAACTGACATGTGCCTGCTATTATTGAATGACTTTTAATGAACAGATGTTTTGTTTTATTTGATTTTGTAAAGCTTTTGTATTATCTTCATAATAAAAATTGAAAATATTGACGAAAACAAGAGAACAAGGCAGACAAAAAGTAGTTTTTTCCAGTAAATTTTCTTTAATTATCTATTTCAAACCACCTGTTGGCTTTGCAAAATTTCAAGATAATTGTTGAAGAAGTCTTATTGAAGCCTCCAACCTTGTCTAAAACCTACCCCATATGTCTTTTCTACTCTTGAGGAACAAGTTACTAAGCCGAAGACAGCTTTATAAAAATTGGCACTATAAATTGTTTTTATATCTTAAAATTCATAATTCTGATGAAAAACAGACGGAACAAGAGAACAAAAGCAGTTATAAAAGTTAAAAATAATACTTCTATTAT
>CAKKXW010000002.1:13472733-13482908 GCA_920937365.1 Sphaerophoria rueppellii | reverse complement strand
TATGGAATATGAAAAAAAAAATAAAAATAAAAATATTTGTTTTTTAAATCCAAATAAAAATTTGAAATTTTTTTGAATACAAAATATTATTTAAACAATTTTGACGTACTTTCAAAAAAAACTTACGCTGATCGGACTTTCATTTTCCGAGAAAATCTAATAATAAAAGAACGGTTCTATGGCGTTTTGGAGAAATACAAATATTTTTTTTACATAAAATACATGAATGTTTAAAAAAATAAAATTCGAGGAAGTTTAAGAAAAATCGTAGGAGCCGTTTTGGAGAAAATTTAAAGTTTTGGTTTTTGGCCAAAAAAATCGTGTGGTGGCTACACTAAATATTGATCTTAAAACAAAAATAAAAAAAATGGGATATGAAGTTTTGCTCAAACCTGTAATTTTCAAATTTCAAGTCAATCGGACCAGTAGTTAAGGCTGTAGATGCCTTTTAACTTCCAGACAGACAGACAGACAGACGGAATCGCCGGACCCACTTTTTTCGACTTCTCTATCATCGTAATGTCATATCTCATCATCATCTCTCTTTTTTACGATTTCAATACTTGCCATATATTCTATATGTCGCAAGTAAAAAATAGTAAGAAAACAGTAAGGAGCCAATGACAATGTGCTATGATTATTAGAAAGCAAAGGGAAGGTGGTGGCATTTTGTAGTTATTGTTTCTTTCAGTTCAAAAGTTAGAAACGGGGGCCTACGAAAATAAAGAAAATGAACAAAAGAAGCACAAGTGACTGGACTGTATAGAAGATAACGTTCAATGATTTATCGGTAAATAGGAACGTGAAACGGACAGTGAAATGCGACAGGAGTCATAAGTGTCTCTACTAGAAATAGTTGCCTACCATTGTGGTTCTTTCTTTTTTTTTTGTTCGTCACCAATAATGTATTTTCCATTGGGGGAACATTATATTGGAACGGTTATTTTATTACTATAGAAAATGTGTTATAGGGGATCAAGTTTTCAAGTTTCACTTAATAATACGAAATAGATTTTTCTTTCTTTGGAGATTTTTTTTTTCGTGGGTGATGGGGATGAAAGGGAGTTACATTTTCTTCTTTAATTTCATTAATGTATAAAAGAGTAACTGTGAGTTTTCAAAATGTATACATTTTCTGTAACATTTATTGTTTTCTTCTTCATCTTAAGGTACTTTTAAAAGTAGGGTGGTAGACATTTAACCAAACTTGTCTCTTCTTTTTTGTATAAAAGAAAACACAGGTTTCATTTCCGTTACTGATTTGTTTTCCATAAAGTAATTAAACCGTTCCTGATTTAAATGCTCGTCAAAAAATGTCAACACCTTCATGTCAACTTTTCTTCATGTAAAAAAAGGAAAAATTTCCCGCAAAAGTAAGAAAAAGATAAGATAAGGTTAATCTTAATGTCATTTTCAAACTTCAATTAGCAATATTGATTGTTTTACAACTCTCCAAAACTTTTAATTAATTTGGGTCTTTATATTACCCTTTTGGGTCCTTGAAGGTATTTTCCTTTTTTTCCCAACAGTGATACCCAACCCAAAAAATAAGACCTTCAGTCTTGTCATGGTCAACTCAGTTCAAAGAGCAATGAATTATATCATTGTCAAAGTGTTGAACCATGAAACCGAAAAGTAGCTTTGCCACAAACAGAAAAGAGAAACAGAGAAACTCCCAAGAGTAACTAGAATTGCCAATAAATCTAAGCCCTTGACATTGATGCTGGAACGAAGTAGAATTGGAAGTAAAAAAAGTTATCCGATAGTTGTTTATTATCTGTGCTTTAAGGGTACTACATAAATTGGAGGTCAGTCTTTGAAAACTTCGAAAAAAGAACTTTATTTTGTTTTATGAAATCTACTTTTATCTTTAACTTGTAGTGCTTGGGTATTTGATTGAAAAAAAAAAAAAAACAATGAAGGTGTTTTAAGAACTTTCGTATTCATACTTTAGCTTGCCAATGCACTCAATCATCGAAATTATTTCACTGATTCACAAAAAATTAATTGCAGAACATGTAAACATGTTTTGAAGTGAAATAATTGCCTTTAACCTGTAGTTACCTACTTTGACTCCAAATTTCAACTTCCTTGCAGCAGTTCTATGAAACACATTTCAATTAAGAACTCTTCGAATCAGGCAGAGACATAGGTGGTCGGAGATGCTAAAATAATTAATCTTGCTTCTTTTATGTGTTTTTGAGGATTCATGAAATTTGCTTATGATTTTTGGTTGGATTTGTTTAACCTTTAGGATTGTGTTTGAAGTCACCCACTATAAGAACCAAAAACTAATAATATGACAAATTGAATTGCTCTTTTCGCATTTCTGAAAATTTATAAGGTGAACCAAATGTGTGTCGGAAAAGCTAGTTGCGGTGACGGGTGGGCTTGCTGCGAAATTCCTAAATGAAAACCAATGTTTACCTTTGTGAAATGAAATTCAGCACTGAAACTGAAACTTTTTCGAGGAGAAGCATAACATTAAAGGACGGCGTTATGATTTTAAATTTATATCGCATACATTTTGATGTGTGTTAGGATAATTTTTAAAACTTAAATGTGATTGCAATTCAATCTTTTTACAATTGACATAATAGAGCAACTACGTTTGACAAATCGTACATTTTCTTGCACATTTTAAAAACTACAAAGAGCAATTTAACAGTTTGTGGAAATCTATATTATTGGAGCTTTTTTTTTTTATAGAAGGATTAAACGACAGGGAAATTTTATTTGACAGGAAATAGTCTTAGGTTTTAATATAGACTTCCAAAGAAGCACACAAAAAAGTGAATTCTGAGAAAAGTCATATCGGAAGTATTGAATTTTTGTTGAGTGCTCTGCTATGAAACTTTTTTCAGCCCAGAGATCGAAAAGTACAGATTAAGTTACAAAAAATGCTTTGAATGCATTTTTCTAGTCCTTGTGAATGGATAACGAAGAAATCGATAATTTCTGATATTCGATAGCTTTCAATTCGTTCTTATTTTGTTGGATTTGTGGCAGTGAAAACTGTCAAATTCTCTTTAAACACCAGTTAGTTTGATTGTTTGGAAAGTTTAATTTTTTTTCCAGTTTTTAAAAGTGCACAAGAGGAAAAGGACGAAATGAACATTATTATAATAGAATTAAGCAAAGTTTTTTTTTGGTTTTTCGAACAAATTTCAAAATTGTAGATTTTTTGTTTGAATTTACCTTGTCGAACATGGACCGCTCATATAAGTAGTTTTATGTGACCTCTTCAATAAGTCAAATGTTTGTGTTTCAGTATTCAAATTCAAATCCATTTATTTTAAAAATCTGTTCGAATGACTGATTCCTATTTATTGTCAAAATTAAATCCATCCCATTATCCTCGTTACGAGATAGGCATCCGTTTTTGCTTTTCTACTTTTCTTTTTTCTATAAGCGACATGATAAAAAAAAAATGAAACAAATTCAAAGCCCAGAAACGTGCCAAGTGACTGAAATCTCAACGGACACGTCGCCATTCCCAATCAAAGCAATGCTGACAAACATTCATTTCTCCCTCCATACATTGGTGGCAATATTGATAGAAATATATATTCGTTCGTTCACGAAAATCGATCGCTTGAATTTTTGTTTCCATTGACGCATTAAAAATATATTCGGTGACGCCGGATAATTCTGCTGTTTAAATTTTTGTTTACTCTTTAGCCCACCGCAAGAAAAAAGCTGAAGCAAGGAGAGGATTGTAGAACATTAAAAATTTGTTTGTTTGGCCACTAGAGGCTAGGTTACGTACTACGTAGTGTCCAGGCAAAATAAAAAACAAAAGTTGTATTGTTCATTGTAACCTTGTTGTATAGGTTATTTTTTTTGTATTTGTGAATTCAATGGAATTGAATTTTAATGAATCTCTGTTCATGTCATTGCAGATTTAAAAACCTTATGTCAATCTGTCGCAATTTCTGCCGAAAAAATAGGGTTTTGGGAAAACAAGAATTTCGATTTTAGCAAATGAAATAGTTGAATTTAGTCGAAAAAATATGGTACAAAACAATGTTCACTAATTTCATTCATTTGACACACATATTGAATTGAATAATTTGTTATTTTCGTTTATCGTATGTAAATCTAGAACAATTGGTTTTTCTTTATTTAAATTACTTTTCAAATGGTTGAAGCTGCTTTGTTATTGCGGAATGGGTAAAAAGTTATACAATTTATTGTCTACTAATTAAAGATTTATTTTTGTTTTCCGCAGTAATATTATAAATTTGATACAGCAATCTTTTTAACCTTTGATATAGAAAATTGATTATTTTTTTTTTTAATAATGTTATTGATATTTGTGAAATTATTTCATCAAAGCGATCAAATGAATTAACAAAATCACTGTGCAAGCTCTATTAAAATATTAGGTGCGCTCTTGAATCGGCAGTATTTTGAAAGTGAGTTCCCAGTTTTAGTAAACAGACAAATTTCTTGAAACTATTGTGCTGGAACCGAAATCCTCGTGGCTGCATCACTATTCCATCCGTTCGATGATCCCGAGTCATCATAGTAGTCCAGTATCAATTTGCAAGAAGAACGTGCTTCTCAACTAAGCCGTTCGAAACCGGCAATAAATTGTAGCTCCCGTCAATTTCTTACACGAATATGGCCGTGTTAGAACTGTCACGCCACCCAATTTGTTTCATCCGATACGAACGTCCCACATTCCACTCTCCATTCAATTGATGAGGTTCTTTGATTAACTTTCATTGTCACGTTCGGATCTGCTTCTTCTTATTTTCTATTTTTTTTTCATTTCTAGTGTTTAGTTTTGTTTGTTGGATTTTTTATTTGATGGTTTTTTTTTAAAGTATTCTGAAACTTTCTGGAAGAGGCTTAAGGTGATATCATAACAATCTTGCTTAAACAAAAATTATCTGTATCATCAACAGGTTCGGAAGTCAAGAAAACAATTTACCCTTGCCAAAAATGCAAAAAAAAAGCAGACTGACGAAGGTCTTCTAAAATGTCAAAATATCAATTTGGGTACCAGAAAGTATTAAAATGAATGGAAGGAGGTATAAAAATTCTTGTCACGTATACTCTTCTCAAGAAAACAACAGTTCTTTGAAAGTGGAACTAATCAAAAGCAAACACTGGTATTTACTTTCTTGGAAGACTCAATAAAACTTTGGAAAAAGATAAACAAAAAATTAACCTCTATCATCCCGTGAGCTACTATGTCCTTAAATGGTGCTGAGCTGAGCTGAGCTTTTTCTCTTTCTCTTCTCCGCACCAAGTGTTTGTACTGGGCGCTGACATCTTCCATATCAGTTCGTCTGTTGATTGTGTTATCAGCATTGATGATATGTAGCGTTTCAATTATCATCCTTTTGTTTTGGTTCTCTTCTCGCTGCAATATTTCGACGTTGACCTGAAGCCCATTCAACCACATCAAAATTAATTTCAACAAAAAGGTCACCAATCACCAAAAGGTTAAGAATATCTTTATCTCCTATTTTTCACTGAATTGAATATGACTACAAATTAGCTGCCTTTCTTATGCAATCCAATTTTTTATTATGCCCCTCAAAATGTTAAATGATTGTGTGAAAATGTAATTAAATCCGCCGTCTAAGCTTCTCCATTTGAATCATATTAAGGCATTAAGGGTCATGAAAGGATGAAATGTTAAGGCATTTCAAAACGTGAGAAAAATGTAATTGTTATTCTTTTGTTTGTCGTCGGAACTCAGAACTCAGAAATCAAATGGATCCTCTGTTTACAGCCGAGACCAGCCGGAGGGGCTGCTACAACATGGTGTCGCAATATAATTATTGTTTCTCCTTTTTTTCGTTGTTTGTACTTTTTATTATTTCCTTTGGGTTGGATTCTAAGTGAGTGGCAATTTCAACCAAAGGCAAAAACGTAAAGCATACGGAGCATAAAGAGTGAACATAACAATTTTGTTATAATTTACTCGGCGTGTTTTTATTATTTTTGACAACAAGATGGAAATAAAGATCACATTAATTTTTTCAGTTATAGAGAAGGAAGAGCATTCCCATCTCGTATATAACACAGGAATGAATGAAAGACTAGCATGTCATCAACAAGTCTCTATCTCTAGGTGCGTGTGAATAATTGAGGGAACCTACACCGATTCCGAACGGCAAAGTTGAGAACCACTTTTTCATGCCATGTTTTGTCAGTTCTTCGCAAGAGGCAATGCCCGTGAAAGATGAAATAAAGACTATGGGCTCGAGTAGGACTCGAACCCACGACGTTCTGCATAGCAGCCAACGCACCTAACCATTAAGCTACGGACACTACAAAGAAAGAATTTCAACATCCATAGAATCTGTTAACAAGCAAGACGTGGTAATACCTTCTGGGAATTATAAGTTAACGGTCACCTAGTGGTCATATTGCATTTAGTGATTTCAAAGGACATCTCATCTTTCTTTGTTTCATAGATTGCACCGGTTAGCGAAGCATCAACCGTCAATATCGAGTTCCTTCTTCGTTTTAAAAGCAAGGTTTTCTTAAAGGCAGCAGCGTGTATTATTTTTTCCTTTTCTATCCCCTTTGCAATCACTCTTTTCTTACGTCAGAACAGAACACGTATGTTGAATGTAAACAAAAAAAATTCTTAAACTATCCTCTCAAAGTTCGTACATTGGACTGGTTTACCTAGAATCAAACTAGAATCAAATTCACTATAAAAACTGTAGAAAACGAAATTATTTCCTTAGCCAAAGCTTACAAATTGCACTTTATACATCATCATCTTAAATGCACAATGAATAAATTTAACGATTTCTTGTCTTAAAAGTTCTTGTGTTTTCATCGTTTTTATAATCATTTAGAGCACCTACCTACCTATCCTATATATTGGTTAAACCTTCTGCTGAAAAGCACACATCAATCGAAAAACGTTAAAAGAGATTGAGATAGACAAAAGTTATAGAGTTATTCATACTCTTGGCTTAAAGCAATGATATTATATCTTTGAATCCCTCCTAGTTTCCTTGTGATTGAAGAGGCAAACATCTTTTGATTGCTTTCCGCAAATCTTACAACCGCTAGCCGAACAAGAATTGGGTTAAGGTCCTAATATTTTAACAGTATTTTGGCTGTTTTTGACTAGGGGTCAGTTAACCGTATGTACTTATTTCAATATTCAAACAGAAATGTTGACCTGAGTAGAGTAAACATGAATGAACTTAACTTATTTTGTTGTTTGGATTTTCTGCAGTGTTGGTGTGATAAAATTCTATTACTTTGCTAATATTATTATTTTTTTTTTTATCAAAATTGGTCAAATAGGCTTATGCTTATGGTTTGCTAACACAGGGACTGTGCTGTGGAACACTCGTTTTTAAAATTAATTTGAGTTCAACTTTGCTTAAATTTAAATCAAAAAGTTTTGAGTTCCAGTTTACAAGTTTTCCCAGACGTGTCAAAGGCTCATGCATTCCATGATTTGTTCGGTGAATATGGATCTTAATAAGATCCTGACTACGGAGATATCCCCCTCGATAGCAAAACAAAAGAGAAGATCAGGAGCATCAGTGACTCCAGTTATAATTTGATGGATTATAATACATATACAAAGAAATACAAAGACTATTCATTGGCATGATAGTTCCAATAAATTGCTTTTTTTCCCATAAAAGTCTAGATTATTAAACCAGAAAACGTGACCATTCACTTGGTTAAAAATATGTCCTTGTTCTCATTTTTGTAAATTTGTTTGTATTCGCAACATGTTTCCATTTCCATTCTAATTTACCTATTTCGATATGTTTTAAAGGTAACTACCGAAGTCATCTCATAAACTCTCTTTCAAAGAAAAAGACATGACTTTACTTCTCGAACTCTACACGATGGTAATAAAAAAAATGAACTTCGCCTCGTCTGAGTTTGAGATTACTCTATGGTTAACCTTAATTTGAATAACTAAATATTCTCGCTGAAATTTGAATGCATGAACCACAAAATTCATGCAAATATGGATAGCGAACTACCCCCACAAAACGAACTTTACGATGAAAAATAATATGCAGAAATAACGTCCTTACTACAAACTTTGCCAAGGAGATCAGCTAGTCCAAAGACACATGAACATTGCCGTCGGAGTTCAGAGCGAATTGCAGTTTATGTCCTCAAATAAAAGAGTCTAAACTACAAAGGGTTATTATGATAATGCCATGGTATTTTGTCTACTTACAGACGTAGAAAATTTTAGCTCGATAAAATTTATTGAAAAGATGTTTTTTTTTTTGCCTCTCGCTGAACGACAAGACTAAGGGTTGTGCATTGGAATGCATTTAACATTTTACTTTGGCCAATATTCAATTTGACTCTAATAACAATAGACTACAAATTTTGGCTTCAAATCCATATCCACTCAAATAGAACTTCTTGGCTGAAAATTGAGCAAATTATGAAAATAATATGCCATTAAAATAAATATACATTTATGTGGAATGATGTAGTGATGATGGAGCTACTGTTCGATGGGAAAGATATTTCAAGAACTTGTTTTTATGGAACGTGTTTGGCGGAATTCTTTTGAAATCAACTTATTTATAAAGAATTGAAGCTCAAATTTCGCGATGCAAACACTGGCGGAACCATTTCGCAGTATTTTCAAGCCCCTATTTGAGAACTTCTGGATAAGACCAGAACGCAGAAATTCATCATCCAGTAGGCTAAAATAATTTACTTAAAATCTAAAATTGAAAGTTTGTAGGTCATTTATTTCCGCAGTTAAGCGAAAGCAAAGTTTCGCATTTATAACACTCACTAAGTCACTCACTCATGATCATTAAAATATTACTAGTACTTCCCATAAACTCTGGGAGCTGAAATTTAGTACAGAGTTAGGGTCGATCGATCTGGAGTGCCTGGTGATCCTGATTAAAAAAGAAAATAGCCTCCATATTCTCTTGTGACGAAGCGGCCCACGTGGCGCTTTCATGAGTTACCAATCTTCATGTAGTGCACCTCATAATTGTTGACTTCAAGAATATAGAAGCTCAAGCTTCAGCGGTCACCGAACACAACCGTAAGAACCACGCCGATATATCAGAAATCAATCCGTCTAAAGAATAAATAATACGCGAAAGGGCAATACGAAAAATCTGTTACTACTGTACAAGAATCAAAACCGGAAAAAACGAAAGATTTGTAATAATAAAAGAAACTAGTCATTAAAGAAAAAAAATTATGTCAAATAAGAAAAATTAATAAAATAATTTAATCGCGACCTTAGGACAACAAGGTTCTAAGTGACATTTTTTCCAAAATTGAGTTATAGATTGCATCTTACTGAAACGGCTGCGCTCTTTCATTTGCCGCTGTCCAAATTTGGCTATCTCTTTTAGTTTATGAATTAGTTCAAGAAATTCCAGGCAACTAGGTTCTATCTACACAATCTCAGGGTGAATTTAACTTCACAAAGTTCTAACAGGCAGATAGAACCTTGTACCCTTAAGAAAAAATAATATTTTGGTAAATAGAACTCCGTTACGGTGTAGATAGAACCTTATTGACATAAATGAGTTTTCAAATAAAATGTCATTAGAACTTATTGGGCTTTAAGATTGCTGTGAATCAATATTTTTTCTTTTTTTATACTTAATAAATCTGAATTTTTTACACATAATATTAATATTTAATAGTTAAAGATAAAAAAGAGTATGCTTTTTTACTGAAATAGCTATGTATTTGTGAAGGGTTTTTCAATAGGTACGGGTTGATTTCGACAGTTCGTTACTGTCTGTTAAAATATCGTATTTTACTCAATCACTAAAAACAAATTATAACAACACACGTGTAAATGATAAAACTTTATTATCACAATGGGTGTGCATGGTCGTCCTTCCCAGAAGACTTGGCTCTTGGCAACAATTTCTCTAAGTGCGTGTGAAGAATTGAGGGGACCTACAATTTAACGCCGATTCCAAACGGCAAAGTTGAGAAGCACTTTTTCATGACAGATGATACTCTTGGAAGTTTTGTCAGTTCGAAGACCCTTCCTGCTGGTACGTGTGGGTAACACTATTATTTCAAAATAGTAAATGTGCACACAACAATATTAAACAAAAATCACTAACTCATTTTATGCTATAAAATTGTCTGTCATTGCTTGACAGCTTTAGTTGGGCATGGATAACTTTTTGGGAAGTGTTTATGTATCGATAAAG
>CAKKXW010000002.1:13456101-13469514 GCA_920937365.1 Sphaerophoria rueppellii | reverse complement strand
AGTGTTTATCGAAAGGAAGTAGAAGAGGGCTTTATTCCCTATCTTGTCACCGTTAAGTAGTTTTAACAGAGATATTCAACAGATGGTTCAGATAGTATCTCGAGACTGTTTATGCGACGTCTGTTGATTTATTAAGGCCTATCAATCAAACCCAAATTAAGTCTTGTACTGAGGTAATAACGAAATAATAATAATAGGACATTTTTATCAAAAGCAAAAAATCTATTGGCACTTGCCTTACGTTGGTCTTTGTCTATTAGAAGAAGCCATTAACAAGAAGTATACTTGCTCAGTTTTAGTTTCACCCTGCATTAGTTTTGACTTTCATCCTCGGATATTGAACACGAGGTTATACGCCACAATAATGGAGTCATGTTCTGAATTAAACCCAAACTAACTATCCGGAATTATTTAGTTGTCTGCAGCGTATTTGTCAGAGCTCTATGATAGACTTGGTAGACAACTTATAGAGACAATTTTGATGAATTGCCACTGTTCTATCCCTTATTTCGGGAGAAGATGAAGGAAAGCTATTTGTGACTATTCGTATTATGTACCATCCAACACCTTCATGTAGTGCTTAAGCATGTTTGGTTTAAGGTGGCGAATACTTACTAAAAGAAATTTAATGATTTAAAGATCATTTCTAAAACACTTCCTTCTCCACATTATTCTGTCAATCTAGTTTAAAGAACTTCAAAAGCCCAACCGACAAATTTTCAACAAGTCAAATGCACCATATTCGGGATATTCTTTTACCTCCTCTTCTTAATGACTAACTGTCTCATACATCATAGTTGACTTCTAAATGTTGGAATTATCGTTGAGTTGAAACTGAGCTCTTTTTGCGAATATAATTCCATAATTTTTGTTTTAACTTGCTTTTTTGATTCATCCTTCTTCCATGTAATTTCATATCCTTCAAATCGAAATATGAGAAAAATCTTGTTAAATTCACGTCCTTCAAATTTTTAGGATGAGTGTACCTGTACCTGTATTACATTTCCTGTGTTTTGTATTTGGGGTGGTTTGTGATTCTTAATAAATGTGATATTATGCTTGAAATGGAAATAGAAGGCAAACAGATAATGATAAATGAGTGAACACTAAACAACATTATACTGAACGATTTAAAACACAAGACTACTCATAAAAGGAAACATTTTTAGAACTCATTTTGTAAATTCGATAAGCAAATTAAGGTAAGTTAAATAAAAATTTATAGGAGGGCAAACACTTTATGCGGAGTGCACCTTTCCTTTCTTTTTTTCTTGTTTTTTTTTATCATTTTGAAGAAAATTTTCTTCTTTCGTTTGGGCTGTATATGACTTTTTCTTTGTCATCGCCTAAAGAAAATGTATAAACTTTGGAAAAGAAAAATTTAGTACGTACGATATAAATTAATGACTATATAAGTTAATTACGATTAGTTAATTAATTCGAAACTATACAAAAGCAATCTTCAGCATTCAGCTGCAAATTTAATCAAAATTAACCATTTTCTTCAAAAACGACCTTTATGGCCAAGTTAAAAATAAAGAGAAATTTTTGTGAGAGGCTTTAATTTTATTTTTAAATTTAAATTTAGACTTTCGTTCACATAATTTAGTTTCTTGGATATAGGTAACAGACATTTTCTTAGCTGACATCTGTCATTTTGTCTCCTTCTCCTTTAAAATTCGATGGTGACAAGGAAGGATGAAAGAAATGAAGAGCACCGATGAAAAGGCATAAATAAATTATAATTAAACTAGTGAAAATATAAAATGCACTTCTGTCTTTCGGTCTCTGTCACACTTTTAATGCATTGATAGGTTGAAACATAGTAAGGCTGAAAATGTTTCGTTGAAATTATCAACCAAATGTGACAATGACAGTAATGGAAAATGAAAAGTGAAGTAGTTGGAACTTCACAAATGTAACAGCGCGGGTTGGTTAAACTGTTTTGTTGTTAAGGCTTTCAACTTTTGCCTCACATTTTCCTTAAAAAGCTATATATGCTGTAAAATTTCTTGCAACGTACCTACTTAATGAGAGTTTTAACTTTATGCATTTGGGGTGAAACTCAAAAGACTTCATACATTTTCTTGCAAGGGTGTTTTTAATTCCAGTATAGTATGTATAATGAAATTATTCCTCCTTTTTAAATGTTTTTTGATTCATTACTTTCACAGTGAAAGGCAACTAAAAACACAGAAAAGTGAAAAGAGAAAAAGTGCGTATACGTCACAGTGAACAAAATCCATCATAACTTACTTTAAAAATCTGTCTGGAAAATCAATCAAAGCATTCCAAAACTTACTTATGATAAATAAATTCGAATAAATACCTTATTTATTTTAACCTTATCTCATTTAAGCATTGCCATCTTATAATTTTATTATTTTATTTTATATTTATTATTCTCTGAATGAATTCAAATCAAATTCCCAAAAGTCAACACTCCTTAAAATAAATTCCAATTCAACCTAAAACTTGATCAGCAAAAAAGAAATTCCAAAACAAAATAGGAAACGAGACACTTGTCATTCCTCAGTAAAAATCCTTTAAAAGGTGGAAATAGGGAGACAAGCAAAAACTCCCTCGGAGCAAAGACAAAAACAAAAAATTAAAAAAATTAAGACAGATGACTTGAAACTAGAAAATTCAAAACGATTAATGGACACACACACCAGCACGATTTTTATAAATATCTACATAAAATATAGATTTGCGATATATTTGTACAGAAAAGCAACAAATCAAATCGCATCAAGCGGGATCACCTATAAACAACAATTGTAATGAAAAAAAGACGAATTCTTCGGAATGTACGCAATTTCCGTTTCTGGTTCAAAGATCATGCACCAGCTATAATTCTATATACGAGTATATATCCTTACTTCTTCAACTTTTCGAAAAAGGTGTGGTTGTTTCGTTCTCCCATTTGCACATTTGATATTCCTGTTTAGACTTGTTTGCTTACCGACTTTCTTCATCCCAATCTTATTCTATAAACACTTCAGGTTTAAAGATTAATAAGCAAAACCAAAAAAAAAAAAAAACATCTTGAAAAGTTGTTTAAAATGCTCAAAAATGTGTGGATTGGTGGAGAAGGATAATTAAGATGGATCAACTCAGTGAAGAAAAAAAATGTATTTGGAAGTTGTATGAATTTGCTTAGCGACAATCTTGTTCAAGACACCATTTGAAATGTAAGGAATGTTTTTATGAAACCAATATTTGATCACTTTAAAAATAAATCCAAGTCATTATGAAAATGTCTTTTAGAAATTTTTCTCGACTCTTTTTTTGTTAAGCAAACACTAATTCTTGCCACAACTTTTCTGAAGTTTGAACTTAAAATTAGAACTCAATGGGGGTATGAAAATTTACCGTCTGCTTCCCAGAGGTTATTCGTTGTCTTTTTGTTGGTAGCACAAAATTTGTTTACTTTTTCCGTATTATTTGCCCGAAGAAGCTTTTGTTCGATTCAGATTTGAAAAATTCAAACCGTTTTCGTGGGGCTTAAAGGTTTTCAAATCTTTAAGAGTTAAAGTGCAAGGAATTATGATAAACATTTCGCCAGAGCAGACCGAAATAGATGAAGGTGTTAAATGATTAAGTGGACTGAAATTTCAAATTCTTAAGCAGCCCTATCCTAACTAACAGACACTTAAGAATAAACTCAGGATCTGTTTAATATAAGATTATGTTCTAGACTTTAGACAATAGTCTAAAAGATTTTATTTAATATATTACCAACTTCATAATAATAACGATTAACGTCGGCATTCAAATTATCAGTTCAACGTCAATAAAACGCTTCTTTGAATCAACAAATTAAAGAGTCAGCATTAAAAATTTGAAACGCTATTAGTAATGGTGGTTTCACTAACAGGCACAAACAGATTTCAATGCATCATCAGCAAAAAAACAAGCACTTTATGATCAAAATATCCATTCAAAATACCTATACGAATAAAATTCACACAAATTGCACCATGCACTAGAACCATATAATCGGGCCCGATTAGCGCCTACCAGTTCCCAATGTGTTCTTTCTTAGCAAATGCAAATTTGTAAATTTCTGCCTGCTAACCCCGACATTTCCAACTCCCAAACCTGGGGTGGCAATATAGCAAAAGGCCCATTAGCAATAGAGAGAACTCTCACTATTCAGGCAAAACTTTTCGGTAGTGAACAAAACAAAAACGATATAAAAACTGCTAACAATTTCAAATCCTTATGAAACTCGCAGTTGGTATATGTAGTCTATTATTTTTCGAGTATCATGGCGGGCATGTGTTAATTTCCCGCAAAATAGAGTGCAATTTGCATCCGCCCTGGCTGAGATAATTGGAAACTGCTACAGGGAGTCAGAAGGTCGTTCAATGAATCCACTTTTTCTCTGTTCGGCCAAAAACTCACAGGCTATCCATCTTCACAGAGAGTGTAGAGCATAAAATGCAACTGTTTCATATCCGTCCGCACCATATCCGCCCAACGACGCGCATTTGATTGCCACAGCAAGTACTAAATAAAGTTTATGAGTCAAAGGGTATAATTGTTTTAGTATTTATGGAATGACAAATGAATGTAATAAATATGGATTCACTTCCTGTTTGACGACGCGACAATTACAGGGCGAACGTGGGCAAGTCCAGCAGTTGTTTGCCTTTGAGCGAAATTCTCCTTTATCCATCGGTCATATATGAATAGTTCCAACTGTGTGTTGGTTGCTGTTTTTTGTATTTTGATTGCTTTGCAATTTTGATTTGTTGATCCTTTCGTATTATTAAATAGATGACACCTAAATCACTCTAAAAGCTGGGAATTCTGAATAAATGAACAGTGATTGATAGTAGGGAAGATTTTCAAAATAGGCCGTACATTTTAGTGAGAATTGTGACTATATATGCAACATAAATGTTTGTTTTGTTTATTGGTGAGTCGACTTAATAAGGTGTGGATTTCTATTTGGATTTGAATATGCGTCGTTTTGTCAATATCAATCAATCAATCTTGTCAATCTTTGTCATGTTTTATGTATTTTGAATTAAATATTAAAAGAAAAAAATATTTCCGGAAATTCGATTAGAAAATTAGAAAATAAATTGGAAATTCATTATTTTATGTGTTTATTGAATCGGAATCTGCATGCTAATGATTATATTAAATTTTAATTCGTTGAAAAGTCAAACTGCTAAATATTATCTCTCCTTCTGTTAAAATAATATCAAATAATCCACATCATCCAATGAAATTCAAAGATGATTGTTTTTGTTTAGCTTTCTATTTGGTTTCTTATCACATAAAGGGAAAAATCTAACTGCAGTAGTTATACATAAGATATATGAATATAAGCTATAAGCATTCAAGGAAATTTGATTTTAGAGCTTCTCTCACAATTCAGTCAAGTTGCTTACATGGTCCACATGAAACGGTTGTCTAAGTTGCTCACGACTCACTCAAGTCATTTGAATCATCTTGACTTTGACTTTTTCATTCTACATAATCCAGATTATGAAATCAGGCCAAGAAATATTTTTGCTCTAACATTCTTACAACCTTAGGGCCTAGTAAAAAATTCCCTAAATTCAAACTATAACTTTGTATTTTATTAAATAGAAACAAATGCAATCGATTGTCCGTCCATAGCATGAACATTGAAGACTCTTAAAATGACTGATTTTTCAAAAAAAAAAAAAAAAAAAACAAACAAACAATTATTTTGGTTTGTTCTCCATTATTCTTAGCGTTTGGTTTCTCATAAAAATTCAGTTTTTCAAAAGTGGTGTGAACATATTCATACGCTAAAAAAGTACTACGGGAAAGTACTTTCCGGCGTTTAGTTATCCAGGATTTCGATTTTCAGTCTCTTTACCTCAACCAATTTGTTATTAACTTTTGCCTGAAAGTTTTTGGCTTGCGAATATACTAATTCCAATTAATTAATTCCAAATTTCATGCCGTCAAAAACATGAGCTTTTCATAGAATTTACAATTAAAATTGAAACATGCACATGAAAAATTTTAGAAAATTTCTTCATGGTTGGTAAACGAATATGAAACAAAAAAGAAACTGATTGTGATTAATTTCCAAGTATTGCTTCAAAATAAAACTCCAAGAACCAATGAAGTCATTTTCCGTTCAGCAATAGCAATTAAAATTAAGCTAGATGATATTTTTTAAATTTATGTAAAGGGTTTTTTAAATAGGGACGCTACAAAAGTAGACCGATAAGGACAGCAAACGACGCCATATTTTTTCCCGCTCTCTTGACATTTCTCTTCAATAAGGTCATTTCATCATGGAAAGGTATACGATCCAACAACGAGTCGAAATTATTAAAATTTACTACCGAAATTCGGAGTCAGTGGTCAACACTTTAAGAAAGGCTACGTACAATTTATGGTCGTCATAATCGTCCTGCCAGATCAACAATTGAGCGTCTAGTGGAAAAATTTGAATCCACAGGCTCAGTAAAAAATATTTCCTTGCCTGTGAGACAAAGAAGTGCCCGTAGTGTCGAGAATATTGCTGCCGATAGCGCATCAATTGCGGAAGACCCAAATCAGTCTCTCACACGTCGTTCTCAAGCGTTGGGCATCTCTGTGACGTCGTTGTGGCGAATTTCGCGAAAAGATCTTGGCCTACATACTTACAAGATCAAATTGACGCAAGAACTGAAGCCGCTTGATCACCAGAAGCGTCGTATGTTCGTGAATTGGGCTGAGCAACAACTTGAAATGATCCGGATTTATCGAAAAATCATCTTCAGCGATGAGGCTCATTTCTGGCTGGATGGCTTCGTCAATAAGCAAAATATGCGTTATTGGTCAGGCAGCAATCCGCATATGCTTCACGAGGCACCATTACATCCCGAAAAAATCACTGTTTGGTGCGGTTTAAATCCTGGTGGTGTCAATGGGCCGTACTTCTTCCGTGATGATCAAGACCGGCACGTTACTGTGAATGGGAATCGCTACCGCTCAATGCTAACCGATTATTTTTGGAATGAATTGGATGATATGGACTTGGACGATATGTGGTTTCAACAGAACGGTGCCACATGTCACACGGCGGGCCAAACAATCGAATTATTGAGAAGTTCGATGAGCGCATTATCTTTTAGAAATGGACCTGTGAATTGGCCGCCTCGTTCATGCGATTTAACGCCGTAAGACTATTTCCTGTGGGGCTACGTCAAATCTATGGTTTATGATGGTTTATGCCAACAAGCCAGCGACGATTGATAAACTTCGTACGAATATCGAACGTGAAATTGCAGCAGTATCGGCCGATTTATGCTTGAAAACCGTCGAAAACTGGGTTCAGCATCTGGACTTCTGCAAGCGTGCCCGTGGTGGCCATGCAAAAGAAATCGAGTTCCACACATAATGGCATCAAATGTACTTCCACAGGAATAAAGAATTTCATTGATATTTAAGAAAACTTTTGTAGCGTCCCTATTGAAAAACCCTTTATGTAAAATTTTTTCTGAACTCACTTGTCACTTGAAAATCTGCAAGTCATCTGAAGCGAAAATAAAACATGTAATATGCCATTCCGCTTAATAGACGAAAACGTATGCAGCGACACGTTTTCATTTTATTATTATTTTTTGTTTGGTTTTATTTCTGTGTGAAAAAGTTCGCCTATTCACCTTGCCAGAAAGACACGATAACTATAAAGAGATCTCGAATAACCCTATACCAAGGGAATGTTATATTTCTTTCGTTTGCTTTATTTAATTCTTTTTCCATCTTTTCAAATTTTCCATTATCACACTTCGTTTGGTTTTAGGAACGTCCTGCTTTGTCCACAAGGAGAGTTCCTGTAAAGCTATTATTTACAGTTCAATTGTAGTTTTTTTCGCATAAAACAAGAGAAATCAATGTCAAATAAGAGATGTTTAATGCGTTAAACGTTTCAACGGCCACGCCGGTGGAAAATGGTAAACTGTAGAGTTAGTTAGTATTTTTAGATTTACAATCCCTTAAAGAAAAAACAGCGGTTTAAATTGGATATAGCTCCATCAGTCGTTAGTTGTTCATATCAGAAGTATCAAGTTGCCATGAACTTAATTACCAAAAGCAACAATTTTCATGACAACATTTTGAACCCATAATTGTCTTCCAACTTAAACTGATTGTCATCCTTTCATTTTTATTCCCTATAGCAACTCCTTTTCTTCCATTCGTTCACAGCTCAACTCCTACTAGTTTCATCAAAAATAAATTGATTGCCACTCCTCAACTCAACTCAAATTCACATATATGTCATCCATTTCCTGATATGGTATAAGAGAAATAGTTGAAAAACTAATTTCCTCTTAATTTCAACTCAAAAATTAATAATTGTTGTGGTTATGGCATATACTGAAAGTTTCAAACTATGCTAACATATTTGAATTTCAGGCGACCACAACAGCTAAATTATTTTATGAAACATCAAAAACAAAAAAAAAAAAAACAAAAAACTACGCAAGAACGATTTTCACCGAGGATAAGAAAAAGTTACTCCTGCTTCTAAAAAAAAATACCACGATTCGAGTAGTTGTGATTTTCATTGTTCAATGTGTGAGAAGTATTATGTGGTTAAGGGAAACGTTATATTGATGGTGCTTAACGATTTAGAAAATTCATCATTGTCTTCTTTCATCTTTCTAAATGCTGTGATTATGCAAAAATGAATGAATATTGGTTTAAAACTACTGAGATGAAATCTTGAATTACTCTTGGAAAAAAGTCTTATAAAATAAGTTTCTTTGTTTCATAATTTTTTTGTTATTCTACATTTCTGCAGGTTGGTATAATTCTTTTGTGAGACTCGTATAAAAAAATAATACAGCGAAATGGGAATCTCTTCTTGCATCGTACCATGAACACATTTTATGTATTCAACCATAACCACCAAAGAAAATTACTGTCATCCGTTACCATGACATCCTTGTGAATAAAATGCAAGTTATTAGTTCCATTATCGTTCAGAAAGTTAAGAGGCTTCTTCCCCTTTCTTATTTTATGAATTTATGTTTAAAGCATGCTGTAGGAATATGATGGTGACCCATTAAAATATTTGATCGTAGCTCTTCCTTTATTGGGACATTAACATTTATCAAGGGGCACGGGAGTGCCCAGCCAAGATCCTAGCAACTTTGGCACTACATCCTTATTTACAGGAAACAAGTCAGGGCATTTTCAACACCCCTCTAACTTCTATACCAAAGAAGCAAACTCACATTATTTGTTAAGATACACTGAAAAAAATAACCGTTGTCATATTGACAATTACTGGTTGTTAACCGAAAATTGTCATATTAATGAAAAAAATTATCAATGTGATGTAAATTTTCAAAGGTCGGCTCAAAATTTTACAACTTGATAGTAAATGGGATAATTTGAAATCTTCAATTCCTTGTATCTAGTTTGAAAATCAGAGTTCTCGTTTTATCAACTGGAATAATCAAATAGAATATTTTGGTTGTCAAAACAATTATTGTTAATTTAAAGTTATCACATTGAAAACTATAGTTATTAAATACAACAATAGTGTTGTCAATTGGAAAACTTATTTTATTTTCAAACGAATATGACGTCATGAGTTATCAGTCGGTAGTTGTGTCCGCGTGGTAATTCAATCGGACGCTAAAAGTTCTGTGTGAGATTAGCTCAAAAATAAGTGCATACTAAATGTTGAGAGGTTTTATTTTTTAAAGTGGTGTGATTTATACTAACTTAATGAAATAAACGACCTTGCAAGGAGTTGGAGTCCAAAACAATTCTCTCCGATACTTGAAGGTATGTATGTAAAAGCATTTTATAATACAAACAATGTAGATTCGGTATCGAGAAACCGTTAAGCGTTAGTTAAATATTGTATTTTTGTTTCTGTATCCTCAAGTTTACATATTTTCCTTAATTTTCTTTAACAGGACGAAGAATTGGCATTGAGAGCTCTTGAAAGTTGTGCAAATGGGCGGCGATCGATCGAAATATTAAAAAATGGAAAAGGATATTGGCCCTCGAGCAGTCAACCATTTTTGTTTTTAATTTACTTAAGTATTTAATTTTTTGTTGTAAATTTAAATTTCACATTTATTTAATTAAAACTTTTCCAAAATATTGAATCTGATTTATTCTTAAACAGTTGTTAAAGGTGTTATATAAAAGGAATATCTCTGATTTGGAAGAAGTAAGTATACGAGTACATTTATGGTTTCCTGGACACGAGTGCATCCTTTGGATTGAAAAAAGGGAAAATGAGACTTGTTTTATTGTTGTAGAACCGTTTAAAAGTCTATAATAGTGGTTGTAATATTGAAAACCACAGAAAATTATGGTTTTCATATTTGCAACCTTTGTTTTCAAGTTTACAATAACGATTTTCATTTTCCAAGCACCATTTTCAATTTTATGACCGTAGTTTTCATTATGATTACCGTGTTTTTCAATTTGAAAACTTGGGTTTTCAAGGTGACTAATACTAGTTCCATAGAATTCAATATGGCGACTATAGTTTTCCTTTTGAAAACGCAAATCATCAATGTGACAACTCCGGTTTTCGAATCATCAATTTTTTGATGACGTCATTAAATTGAAAATCTTAAATTATCATATTGATTACGTCGGTCATTGGTTGTAAATTGACAACAAAATATTCAATGTAACGCATAAAATTATCAATATGGCTACTGTTTTTGGTTCAGTGTAGAAAAGAAGAGGCCCCTCAGTAAATTTCAGATATTTAGCATGGGTAGTTTCTAAGATAACATGTTCCAAAAATCCCGAAAACCGTAACGGACTGACTGACTGATTCAGTCACTCACTGACAGATTATCAAAATTATGAAGCACTTCCCGTTGCCCTAGAAACTTGAAATTTGGCACAGTGATAGGTCATGTGGCACATACAAAGAAAAAATTGAAAATCAGGGGGCGTGGTAGCCACCTACTTTTAAAAAATCGAAATTTTGAAATTTTTCAGTCAGGGGGCGTGGTAGCCGCTTACTTTTATATTATTAATATAAATTATATGGAGCACTTTGGAGTGCAGTAGAATCAAGAAATTTGACATACAAGTACAACGTGAATAGAACAAATAAAATATGAAATTTATTATTTTCTACTAAGGAGGCGTGGTACCCACCTATTTAAAAATAAATTCTATAAAATATATGGGGCACCTCTGATCTGCCAATCAATATAAAAATCTTTGCAAAAAGTAATGATATCACACCAAAAACATAAATGTAAAAAAAGAGCCAAGTTCACCCGTACAAAAATTCTGCCTAACAGATCAGCAACGAAAAGTAATGCGATCTAAGAGAACGCCAATAAGTTCAAAGACTCAGCAAATACTAGTAGCAGTAGGTGCATTGCAAAAGTTTTAAAGTATTAAAAAAGTTTTTGAAAACTTGTTAAGTAAAACAAATTAACGAATTTACATTAGTTTAGATTAGATTAGATATTAGATTCGATGTAAGTCCACTTAAAACATTTGCAATGCACAAGCTTCTCAATCTCAATAACTCCCTCCTTCCACTGCAGGTAATTGCTACTATATCTACAATGCACAGCACATTAATGTTAAGAGATAAACTTTTAATTTTACAATTTCTGTAGAGTTTGTTTTTATTAATTTGTATGATATCTCCATCTGATGCAAGGACATTCGTAAAGTTTTCTTTAAGAAAACTTTTACTTTTACCAGTTCTCAACACAAACGAATTGCGATTCTAGTTGCTCTTGATAAATTGTTTATACACCTGTCAGTCCTTATTTAAGATAGTAATTAGACCACCAGCACCACCCTCACGTTTCATTACAATATAAATTACTCCCCGAAAATTTAATTGATGCCTAGGCTGTCGCCGCAAATTATTTGCTTTTTGTCGTTAAACTTCCTTATCCTTCGTCAGTTGTTATCTAAGAAATCAGAAATTGACTTAATTAGTTTTACCACTTAAACCGCAATCTCATTAAAGTCTCTTTTTCCATTTTTCCACTCACACAAACACATCCAAATAGACAAAAATTAATGTACATAGTTAAGGTTAAAAAATTGAGGTGAACTAAAAGAGCTTCAAAGTGCTTCGAAATCACTGAATCATAATAAAACACTCCTATTACACTCGCTAAAGGCAGATGAAAGGGAAGCTTAAGGATCCTCATAAAACCTTAAGTATTTATATTCTCCGAAGCTGCTGTTACCGTTACTCAAACTTTCATTCAATTGACTTGTGTTTCTGCGGAATAATATTAACATTAAAACTTTTAACACAGACAATACTTAGCAGGCACGTGCCGCACATGTCTTCTTCCTAACCGCATGCCTTCACCTCTCATTTCTATCACGCTTTTATTGTTAATCCTTTGTCGCAGCCTTGAGTTGATATAGTTATCAACTGAATTCCTGATTGTCCTGGTTTTCGGGGAATTCGCTCAAACATCGAAAACAAAACGGGTGATGAAGGACGAAAGTTAAAATCACAAAGTGTGCACAAAGCTTTCATTGTTTTTGTTTGGTTGAAGCCACCTTAGCTTGTTGTTCAGGATTCTCCAGTATATCCTTTATGTTAGACGCAGCCTTGAAATTGAGACAAGGAAAAGCGCAAAACGGGCAAAAAGGGGAATGTTATTGTCGAGATATCTTAGTTAATTGCTTTAAGAAGCTCTGGTAATTCCTCGAGCTGGATTGTTTTAGTTCCTTCAACCGAAAGACATTACGCTCATGTGAATTGACTTGGGATTGTTTAGTGGTTTTTTACAGAGTAGAAATAATTTTATTTCTTCGTGTCCTGAAGAATGGTCATTGCTGTTTTTACCTTCTTGAAAGATTTATGGGGATTGTTATCCATTGTTTTTTTTTTTATCGAAAAATGCATTGTGGTTGTCGGAGGGGGAGGAGATAAGTGGTTCTGTATTGGACCAAAACCACTATAGACATACTTATACATAAAAGAATTGTTAAAATCACGTTTAACGCCACGTTCATTTATATGACCTACTTTTTTATGAATGTTATCAATTTTATTAAGTAATTTTAGCAAATAAGATTCGTCGTTGACACTTTCCGCTTTGTAACTCAACAAATCCCATACATTTCAACCTTCATACTTTTTCAACTATCCATTTTGCAATGACATTCTTACTCCGTCATAAACCTATCATAAAAACCCATTTTTTGTCTTTTCGTATCATTCTGCCAGCAACAATGCTTAACGACTAGAAAAAATAAAAATTCATAAATAAATCAACCGCGAAATGACGTTTAAATATCCTCTGGTTCTAACATTAATATTAACGACTCTTGAGTGCAAGCAACAAGGATCCTCATTTGACATTTTATTAAAAAGAATGATAAATCTACGGCCAAGGGGTAAGGCTACGTACGTAGTAGAGATTTGTGTGTTTGTGTGTGTCCGTC
>CAKKXW010000002.1:13422454-13434491 GCA_920937365.1 Sphaerophoria rueppellii | reverse complement strand
GAAGACGCGAATGAGGGCAATTTACTGGAAGAGAAACCTGTGAAACGAGTGAACCTAAGCTGGCGACATGACTTTACAATGACAAGGATAACACATGACTTGGCATCAGATAAAACTTTGCTATTCTATTTGCTAGAAGGTATGGGTGTGCTTAATGTATTTGCATTCAACACGATGGGTTTTTAGCAAATAACAGAGTAGCAATTCAGCTCCCAAATCATCCAAGCCTCAATCAAGCAGACAAGAAAATATAATACATTGTGCCATATCTATAAAACCAACTTTAATCCCCTTTTTCAAAGGAGAATTGCACTACAAAGATCTTAAATGCTTAACTAGCTATGTAGCTATATACATACATAATAATAATTCCCAAGCTGCTTTCAATACACAAAAAACAGAGCCTCAAATAGTATCATTTTCCCAGAAGACATCGAAATCCGATACACAAGAAAGAGCCTTAAAGAAATTCTATTCATTCATAACCTGCACATAATACCTTGTCATATTCAAACATATATTTTGAATTCATCTTCGCCCTCGTTTTCATCGCCAATCGTCGTCGTCGTCGGTCGAGCGATGAGCAACACAAAACATTCTCAGTTTAAACATCGAACATTTATTGGGACAGAGAAGTTGTTTGCATATTTGATTTATTGTGATATTTTCAATGGAGAGGTACTCCATTCAACGAAAACATTCAAAGATGTCCTTTTCAAAACTGTAAAATGTGCTTAGAAAAATGAACCTTACAAATTAGCTAAAGGCTTTTCAAGTTAAATAAAATGCATTAATACTTTCAAATACAGCCTTTAATGTGAGCACGAAAATGATTTTGAAAACGTTAATTAAACCTTTTCTTTTTATTGTTAGTCTTCATTTTTATTCAATTGATTTTTTTCTGATGAGGAATAAGAAAAATGTTTGTTATGTGTTTTGTCTGAGAAAGAGAGCCGAGACAAAAAGAATGATTGAAAGGATATTTGTTTGTGTGTTGTCTATCTAAAATACCTATTATAATTTTAGATTGGTTAAATGTGAAATTGAAAAGTTGAAAATGAAAATACATTTCAAAATTTGCGTTTGTGTTTGTTCACCTTCAATATTCCATCAAGTTTCACATGAACAAAAATATCCTTTCGATATGAGGGAAATCCGGAATTGAGGTTTCTTTTTCTTATGAAATAAATAAATCTTACCAGAACAACAAAATAAATAAAATTATAAAATTCAATGTTTACTGGAAAGGCTTTGAGATCAAAGTTATTGATCGGGGACACCGGTTTCGTTACAGACTTCCAGTAGTTTTTGGAGTTCGAGGAGTAAGTAAAATTGGAAGGTTGGCCACGTTTGTGCGAAACTTGTTAAATGCTCGGCCACAAAAAGTTTGACATCAAATAGGTCGAATGATCTCTTGTTTTATTGCATAATTTTGTCCGTTCTATGTATCAAGAAGATTACACCTTAGATCGGCCGTAACAGTTATTCTATTAGAGATTTCCTGCTTTATGTGACAGTATGGAGTACTGACTACTAAGTTGAGCTTGGCTTACTTCAAGCATTGATCCTAATCTTGCTAATTCATCGGCTTACTCGTAGCCTGGTATACCGCCGTGGCCTGGGATTCTAATCTTATGCCTTGCACCAAGAACCTGAAGCTCTTCGCGGCAGCATGAAACAAGCTTTGATTTTACGTCAGTTGCAGTAATCGCTTTTATTGCTGCTTGGCATCAATGTAGAAGGTAATATCAGCCCGTGGTATCGATATTATTTAGCAGCTATTGTCACTGCCAGGACGTCCGCTGTAATTCGCGATTTGGGCCTTGTCTCCTTTTCTAAAGTCTGATTTAGTAAAAGGTTTCTTCCAATTTGTGAATGTTAAATCGAAGATAGAAAAACGACGGGCCCAATTATTTTAATATTAATCTCGAGATAAAAATGTTCGCAGATGTAATATTATCCGTCGACATAATATTTTTGGTTGAAACACTCTTTTCTATCATGATAACTAGATTTTTTTTTTATTTCTGGGTTTGAATGAAAGAATGTGGAACTTCGGTTTCCAATTTGTGGCAGAAACATAAGCAGATTCCTGACCAAACTGCTTCCCAAGTAAATATTCTGCGCAAAATGAAGTTGAGAAGGTTTAGTGAAAAGCTTTAGAACAAACAAAAAACAAACAAGCGGTTCAAAACCAGGAAAGCTCACTTTACACTTGAGAACATAATTGTGCATTTTAGTTTAAATATTTTGTGCAAATTTTTAAATTTTTTCTTCCATATTTTTTTTTGTGTGTGCTGGATTTAAATTTGATAGTGAATACTACAAATCTGCAGTGTTTATTCTTGCACACTTCAGTTATTATGTTAAGATGTCCTCTCAAGTGTATTTGAAATTAAAAGAGAAAAAAGAATTTCGAATATAATCAGAAAACCAAATTTCCTACAAAACTTATTCACTGCTCCACAATTCTGAGAAGAAGAATTAAAAAAAAGGACAAGTCAAAAGCACGAAATGAATTGAACATTAAAAACAGAAATTGTTCTTGCCGTTTGAGCAAATTTCCTGAATATCTTGGCTTGGCATAGTTTTATCCATTTGTAGGTGCTCTGCTCCGTTGTTGCTTCAAAGTCGTCTCATCAAGGTCCACACTGCACAATGAGATTACAAGCAAATCAGTTGCAAGGCAGCATGCCAGATTATATGCGGTTGGAATTGCTGCAGAATGAAATGAATGTACAGACAAATTTAAACAATGGTAGTCTCGCAGACAATTCTGAGAGTTTTGTTTCTGAATTCCGAGTGGGTAAAGACGTTAAATTGAAAAAAAAAGACAGTGCCGTTAAAGACATGCATTTTGGGGAAGAACGATTAAATCAGTTCTCACTCTTGAACAACATTGATCCTATCAAATAAATTGAATAATACCTGGAAAAACGAAACAATTTAACACGACAGATTAACTCTCAACGACAACCATTTATCGACCGCAACTATGTCAACCACAAAACAATTGAAACCGAACAAAGTAACAACCACATTTAACCTCAAAAACGGAAAAGAAAAGACAGAAATGAAAAACGCAAAATGAAATCTACCAGAAAATGAATACTAAATACTTAGCTTAACCCCTCTTGGTCGTAGATTTTTCATTCTTTTTAATAAAAAAATGTCAAATGAGATCCTTGTTTCTTGCACTCTCAAGAGTCGTTGGTATATCAATTTTAGAACCAGGGGATATTTTGGTTGATTTATGTATATTCATTACTTTTTTAGTCCTTGAACACAGTAGCTTCTATTGACACTGTTGCTGGCAGAATGTTGCGAAAAGACAAAGAAGCCTTTTTATGACAGATTTATGGCGAAGTAAGAATATCATTGCAAAATGGATAGTTTAAAAAGTATAAATGCTTAACAACAACAACAAATTTTATTTACCTGTTAATTACTAAATATAGTGCATGTAACCAATGCATTAAAATAATAAATTAAAATGAACGGGACACTGTGGTGTATACGTGCTCTTAACAATATTTCTTTTATGTATAAGCATGTCGATATTTTGGTCTAACACAAAACCACTTATTTCCTCACTTCGACAACCACAATACTCTTCTCGGTAAAAAAAAAAGAAAACTAATAGATAACAATCCCCATAAATCTTTCAAGGAGGTAAAAACGACAATCACCATTCTTCTTTCTCTTTCTGTACTCGCTTTCCCCATCAATTTGAAAACATAAAAATAAAAGCAAAAACAAGGAAGTCGCTCAACTAACTTCTCATTGAAACACTAAAGAGCTTATAACTTAAGTCATCTTTATCTCCATCAATCTCAACAGCGCAGACACTCGAAACACACATAAAACAATCCCAAGTATGTCAATTGATTTGAGCGGAATATCTTTTGCTTTCGGTTCGGTTGAAGTAAGTAAAACAATTTAGCTCAGGGGATTATCAGAGCTTCTTAAAGCAATTAACTAGGATAACTCAACAATAAAATTTCCCCTTTTTACCGTTTTGCGCTTTTCCTCAATATCAAGGCATAGAGAATAATTTGGAGAATTCGAACAACCAGCAATGATGACTTCAACCAAATGAAAACAAACAAAAGTATTGTTTTTTTTTGTGATTTTTTACGTTACGTTGTTCATCTCCCGTTTCGTCTTTCGAGGTTGAGCGAGTTCCCCGAAAACAAGGACAATCCGGAATTCAGTTGATGACTATATCAGCTCAAGTCTTTGACAAAGGGTTATCAAATTAAAGTGCGATAGTAATGGTGAGGGTGGCGGGGAGGTCAAGGGGGTGACATGTGTGGCACGTTCTTTCTAAGGATTGTCTGTGTCAAAAGTTTTAATATTAATATCATCCCGCAGAAACACAAGTTAATTGAACGAACGTTTGAGTAACGGCTGCAGCAGCGTTGGAGAATAGAAAAAATTCAAGCTTTACGAGAATCCTTAAGCTCCCTTTTCAACAACTGCCTTAGAATGTAACACGAGTGTTTTATTAGAATTCAGTGATTTTGATATTCAAAAATGTATTAAGAGCTCGAAATACTAGCAAAGCACTTTGAAGCAATGTTTTAGTTCACCTCCAATTTTAAACCTGACATACATTCATTTTTGCCAGTATCTATATAGATTTGTATATGTTTGTGTGGAAAAATGGAAAAGAGACTTAAATGGGATTGCGGTTTATGTGGTAGAACTAATTAAGTCAAGTTTAAATTTCTAATAGACAACAACTGACGAAGGATGAGAATGTATGACGACAGAAAAACAAATAATTTGCGGTGACAGCTTAGAGATCAATTAAATTTTCGGGAGTGATTTTAGTGGTTATGAAACGTGACGGTGGTGCTGGTGGTTTTGTTACTTTCTTAAATAAGGGCTGACAGGTGTACGAACAATTTATCAATAGGTACCTACTATCTTGTTTTGACTGTTTTCTTTAAGACTTGAAATTGAATATAATTCAGCTCTTCTTCCAGCTCTTACTGGACCTAAGATGATGATTTTGTCATATGGTAGAGGAAAGAGACGTCACTTTCATTGCATTTTGCAAAGATAAAAGCACTTGCAGTTAAGTGGCTAAATGAATACAAGAACTGAACGAAGAAATAAACGCTTTAATCCAATTTCCGTTTTCTCTTCGACTTTGTCTAATGAATAAAAAATAGCCTCTTTAACTTTAAAAGTTTTAAAAGATCCTTTATTTAGTATATTATTTAATCCTCAAGTTCATTAAATTCCTACTCATATTGGAAAAATTCCTTAAACGGATATTAAAATAAAAGATATCGGGAATCAAGTAAGTTTTCTAAATATCCTGAGGTATAAACATTTCCATCTTCTTTCTGTTATCCTTTGCGTGA
The DNA here is from genome assembly GCA_920937365.1 of Sphaerophoria rueppellii. Classification (NCBI taxonomy): domain Eukaryota; kingdom Metazoa; phylum Arthropoda; class Insecta; order Diptera; family Syrphidae; genus Sphaerophoria; species Sphaerophoria rueppellii. The sequence continues at coordinate 13,429,116 of CAKKXW010000002.1, read as the reverse complement.
GTTGAATATTTTAATTTTTATTTTTTACTTATAGAGACATCGAATTTCAGGAACACAAAATATCATAAGCCAAGTTTGTGAAAAGAAGACAGCTAGCTTTCTGTTTCGCCCGCCAGTTAAGGCTTGCTCTAAAGTTAACTTTTCGAATGTCTTTGCACCAGATGGAGAAATCGTACCAATGAATAAAAACAACCTACAGATATTGTGGAATTAAAAGTTTATCTTTTAGCATTGTTGTGCTGTGCAGTGTATACCTAGTACTGATTCCTTTCGGTTGAAGGAGGGAAATGAGATGATTTTGAACAAAAATAGCTTCCAAGAGGATAAGAACGCCTAAGAGAATCCTTTTAACGAAAACTACAGGCCATTTGCACTTGTTGTTCGTAGTTATTAAACTCTGGCTGGTCGGTTGGTGTTTGTCAACTATTTGCATATATTATGAGAAACAAAAGTTTGTACATAAGTGCGTTGGTTGATGTATTGTTATGGAATTTTAAATAGTTATCCTTTGGTTGTGGAATGTTTGGTGAAATTTTAGTGATCAAAGTTATAGTGGAAGGTCTTTTGCTTGTTTAAATAATTTGGAATCTTATTTTGCCAATCAGGCTATTGTAGTTTTAAGTTATATTGCTATTTGAACATAAAACTCTTCCAACTCAAACTGATTATTATCCTTTCATTAATTTTTATTCCCGATAGCACCTCGTTATCTTCCTTTCATTCATAGCTCAACTCCCTCTAGTTTCTTCAAAAATTAATTTATTGCCACTCCTTTGAACTCAAATTCACACTCCTATCATCCTACTTCTGACATGGTATAGGGAAAGAGTTGAAAAACTTGTTTCCTATTAATATCATCTCAAAAATTAAAAATTGTTGTGGTTATGGCATATACTAAAAGTTTCAAATTCTGCTAAAATGTTTGAATTTCACGCGAGCTCAACAGCTAAATTATTTTATAACACATCAAAAGAATTGTACGCGAGAAAAACTTTCCTCGATGATACGAAAAAGTTACTCTTGCTTCTAAGAAATAACACCACGGTTCAAGTAGGTAGTTGTGATTTTCTCTGTTCAATGTGGTCGAGGAGAATGTGGTTGTGGGAAGCGTTATTAAGAAAATTAATCATTGTCTTGCTACATCTTTCTTAATGAAGAAATATTGGTTAAAAACTATTGAGATGAAATCTTGAATGATTCTTGGAAAAAAATCTTATAAAATTTCTTTCTTTGTTTCATCATTTTCTTGTTATTGTAAATTTCTGCAGGCATAATTCTTTTGTGAGACTAAGAACATCATAAGCCAACATGGGAATCCTTTATTAGCTTGTTCCATGAACGCATTTCATGTATGCAACGCTAACATGACATCGTTGTGAATACAATGCAAGTTATTAATGCCATTATTGTTAAGATAGCTTTGCCCTTTTCCTTGTTATAATAATTTTAGTTTAAAGCATGCTATAGGAATTTAATGCTGCGCCATTAAAATATTCGATGGCAGTTCTATCTCTATTTGGACTTTAACATTCGTATCATTTTCACACAATTATAGCCCGCCCAGACCTCAAAAGAGGTTTCGAGGGCATTACACGAATTTATCTGCTTTCTGTTGCATAACGATGTGTATCCTGCCCTATTTAATGTTTATATGGAATAGGTAAAAAATATATGGAACATTCATAAAAAAGAAACGACATTTCAAACACCTATCCCATTGTTGAGTTGATTGTCGCTTGAGTAAAATCGAGCGAACATTCAAAACGTATGAAATAGACTTGAACTCATAAGCCACATTGTCGTTTAAGATACTAAAACAATTGTCAAAGGACTTTTTGTGTCATTAAAAAGGATACGGAATGTTGAAATTAATTCCAGCATAATTTGAAAATACCCATTAAACACTTTCCGTTTGTTGGTTTTGGTATCTTAGGTTGGATGTGAAGACAATTAGACGAGCTTTTCTTAAATTACACTCAAAAGGGAGCCATAAAGAACCTTCATATTCAAGTAAATGTTAAACTTTGACTTTGTTGGGTTTATCTGTATACCATTTACTCGTATGAAGAGAATGAATATGATTCTGTGTCATTGAGAAACATATTTGATGTATGGAAGAGAAGGATATCTAAAAATGTTCTTGTTCTTCTTTCTTGTAACGTAAGAAAAATTAAGAAACATAAGAGGTGCTGATTCAACACATATTTTGTTTCAATTCGAGCTCATTTAAGATTCGAAAATATATCATTCTTATGGGTTCAAATTGTTGTCATGAAAATTGTGTAATTGTTGTTTTTGATAATTAAGTTCAAGGCAATTTCATACTCATGAAAAATTCAACTCACGCCTGGAGCTGTATGAACTTAAACAGCTGTGTTTTTCTTTTAGGGATTGTAAATCTAAAAATACTTACTGCCTCCACAACCACAGTTTGAAATTTTCCACTGGCCCTTCAACGTACAACGCTATATAAATAGTATTTACATCTCGAAATTGATTTTTCTTCTATGCAAAAAAACTACAATCGAACTGTGAATCATAGCCTTAGAAGTACTCCATCTGGATGAAACAGCAAGTTCCTAAAAGCAAACGAAGTATCTATGATAATGGAAAACTTGAAAAGAAGGCAAAAGAATTGAATGAAGCAAACGAAAGAAAACATAAGAATTGAATCAAAACTAACTGAAATGCAACACAAATGTAGATTCCGTGATTGGAATTTCGCACAGGATTAATAGTTTCCGGACTTACAAAAAACCCTTGATTCAGGGTTATACGAGATCTCTCTACAGTTATGGTGCCTTTCTGGCAAGGGTTGAGTGAATAAGCGAACTTTTTTCACACAAATAGAGGAGTGCCGACCAAAAAATAATAATAAAATGAAAACGTGTCGCTGCATACGTTTTCGTCCATATGCGGAGTGGCATATATGTACTATGTACATGTTTTATTTCCGCTTCAGACGACTTGCAGATTTCCAAGTTAGTTCAGAAGAAAATATATGTACATATTATGTGCAATATACATTGAGTTAAAAATATCTACTAGCTTATTAAATTGCTATTGCTGAAAGGAAAATGGCTTGATTGGTTCTTGGAGTTTTATTTTGAAGCAATATATGGGAATTTAAAATCACAAACAGTTTCTTTTTCTGTTTTTGATGGCCTCTAATGTGGAATTGATGAAACATTCGCAAGCCAATAAACGTCAGTCAAAATATTGGCAACAAATTGGGTTGCGGGTTGAGGTCCAAAAACTGGAAATCAAAATCTCAGATAACAAAACCCCGGAAAGTACTTTCCCGCAGTTATTTTTGCCGCACATAAGTGGTTCATAGGAAATCATACAATTTTTCATGAGAATCTACCTAATTTTGTCCCGAGACGTAATGAGAAGTACGGACATCAAAATCTGGCACCTTTTTGATTTTTCAACCAGCCTTGTATAAGTCCACAGCATGAAGAATGAAAAGTTAAATTCAAGACGTGTGGCTGATTCGTGAGCAACTTAGACAAACGTTTCATGTGGACCATGTACACGACTTGACTGAATTATGGGAGAAGATCTAAGTAAATATTTAGAAACAAATTTCCCTGAATGCTTATATTCATATGTGCAGGTATATACAGATTTTTCTCATTTTATGATTAGAAACTAATAGAAAGCATAACATTAACAATTATCACTGAATTTCATTGGATAATGTGGATCATTTTATATTATTTTAACACAAAGAGAGATAATTTTTAGCAGTTTGCCTTTTCAACGAATTTAAATTTAATAATTATTAGCACACAGATTCCGATTCAATAAACGCATAAAATAATGAATTGCCAATTTATTTTATAATTTTCTGATCGAATTTCCGGAAATATTTCTTCATTTAGTATATAATTTTAAATACATATACAAATGATATTGACAAAGTGACTCATATGCAAATCCAAATAGAAATCCACACCTAATCAAGTCATCACACAAATAAATAAACCCATATATTATATGCATAATAAATCATAATTCTCACTTCAATTTATCCCTTTCGATTGGATTTTATTCTGAAAAGCCAGCTTTTTTTTTTTTTTTTATAATCAACACGCACTCAAGGGGTTTCATTCCCATTTTATGCCAAAGCACAGTGTGAGCGTTAGGGAATATGTGATAGTTGAAGAAGGTTAAGGTTGAGGTGTCCGTTACGGTTACCATTGGTCTTGAATTCCTGAACACTGCAATGACTGGGGAAGACAGAGTGTGGAAGAGAGTTCCACATTCGCGTAGTACGGCTCTCTGAACATGACCGTACGACCGAAATTGGGCTCATGGATGAACTGATGGGCATTCCTGGAGGCTCGAGTATATACACTATATATATAGGTACTATAATAGGAAAGGATCAACAAATCAAATTTGCATAGCAATCTTAATAAAAAAAAGACACTACAAGCACACATACAGATATGGTTAGATAGATTAGGTAAAATTTCGCTCGAACTTTCCCACGTTCGCCCCGTAGTCATCGTGTCATCAAACAGCAAGTTAATACTTATTTATTACATTCAAATGTCGTTCCCTAAATACTAAAACAATTATACCCATTGGCTTATAAACTTTATTTAGAACTGGCTTTGGCAACGAATGCGTGTTGTTGGGCGGGTATGGTGCAAATAGATGAAACAGTTACATTTTATGCTTGATGATACTCTCCATTCTCTATATGATGATGCATGGCCTGTGAGTTTTTGGTCCAATGGAAAAAAGTGGATTCATTGAACGACCTTCTGACCCCCTGTAGCAGTGTCCAATTATCTCAGCCAGGTTGAGTGCAAATTGCACTCTATTTTTCGGAAAATCAACATTCCATTTCCATACCCATCCCAACTGCGAGTTTCCCAAGGATTTGAAATTGTTGACAGGTTTTATTTGGTTTTTTTTTTGTTTTTATTCACTTCCGAACAATTGTGCCTGAACAATGAGTTCTCTGTTGCTAAAAGGCCTTTTGCTATGTTATCACCCAAAGTTTGGGGGTAGGAACTTCGGACTTGGTAGGCAGGAAGTTACAAATATGCTTTTGCCAAGAGAGGATACATTGTTTCCGGGCTGGTTTTTTATAGTTCTAGTCCATAGTTCAATTTGTGTGAATTTTGTTCGTATAGGTATTTTGAATGGACTGTCTGGTGTCTATTATTTTGGGAGAGAATATTTTTTTAACGATTTTGGATGCAAAAAACTGTTGCAATGTAATTTGGTTGGGGTTAAATAAACAAGCTCCCTGGCTGTGTTGTGGATCCAATTTAATAACTAAGTGCAAAGTTGTAATTTTTTTGGCGATGATGCCTTTTTATGCCTATTTATGGATTAACCTTAATGGTTTATCGTTTAAATTGTTCAACTGCTGACTCTTCACTTTGTTGATTCAAAGGCGCAATTTATTGATTAAGAATAATTGAAAGCTTAAATGCCAACGTTAATCGGCACGATTTTTAACTTGGTAATAAATTCAATAAAACCTTTTGACCATGCGCTGAATTCATTTTTGAACTCGTTTAGATCTGCTTTTGATAGAAATAATGAAGAAAAAATTGGGTCTTGAACACCGTGCGTCGTTTTCAATACTCTAAATTATGACTGAAAACAAAAATTTGGCTAGTAGCTCTGTTAATTTTAAGCTCTTTGAACTTTAAGCCTAGACCCGAGATTAAATTAAACAGACACTCAAATGCCTGTTAATTCGAAAAGAGCTGCTTAAGTATTTGAAATTTCAGACAATTTTATCATTTAATATTTAAGAGCTTCGTCCATTTCAGTCTGCTCTGACAAATTAATCATTATTTCTTGCACTTAAAGATTGTTAGAACTCTTGAGCCACAAAATGGCTTACAATAATTTTAATCTTTTTGGTTCAATAGGACAAAAGCTTCTACAGACAAAAAATTTGGAATAAGGATACACATTTTCTACAACCAACAAAAAGACATCAATTGCATTTTTATAAAGTGTATTCATGATTTTGTTCAAATAACTTCTGGGAAGTAGACCGCAAATTTTCATATTTTCCATGCAATTCAATCAGAAAAGTTTTGACAAAAATTAGTGTTTAATCAAACAAAAAAAAGCTAAGAGAAATTTAAATACGACATTTCATTATTACTGTCAAAACACTGGTTTCGTAAACAAAGATTCTTATACAGTCAGTCACAAAAGTAAGTACACAATATGCATTAAGCTACTTTCTGTTCCAATAGCTCTATGATTTCAATCATGTTGGCCTTGAAACAAGTTTAATCTGTTGTCCAACATGTATTCAGTTTGGATACATGCAAAAAAGGACAGTTATCTAAGCTCAACTCGTTGCTTTGGAGATAGCTTACAAAATTAAACTAATTTGTATGACAAAAGTAAGTACACAGTAAGAACATTCCATTGTTACACTTGCACAAATACGCACAATTTTGAAAAAGAAGTGGTTTTTTTTTCCAATTATACATTTCCTTCATCTGTTTTGATTGTTTTTTATGCAAAATTAACACTTCAATAGGACAAAAGTTGATATGGCTCCTAGAGGTAACCAACTTTCACAAGATTTGAATATTGACAGGAAAAAACGTACATAGGTTTGACTTATGTACAACCTGTTGTCTAATTTGAACAAAGTTCCGGTTGTA
>CAKKXW010000002.1:13411153-13422183 GCA_920937365.1 Sphaerophoria rueppellii | reverse complement strand
ATGTTACCATCACTTTTTAAAATTCGCCGAATAGTTTGGGGGTTACATTGTTTACCAATTTCTTCAGAGACTTGTTGTTGTATTTTTGGGGCACTTAATTTAGGTTTACTTTTGTTTTTCCGGATAATGATTCGATTTTCTGCACGTGTGAAGATACGTGGGCTTCCGCTGCGAGCTTTATTTTTAGTGTTTCCTGTACGTTGGTACTTTGTTATTATTTTATAAATTGTAAATGGGCTTTTATCAATTATTTTTGCAATATCCCTTATGCTTTTGTTTTCTAGATGATGCTTGATTATCAAATCCTTCAAATCTTGTGAAAGTTGGTTACCTCTAGGAGCCATATCAACTTTTGTCCTATTGAAGTGTTAATTTTGCATAAAAAACAATCAAAACAGATGAAGGAAATGTATAATTGGAAAAAAAAAAACCACCTTTTTTTCAAAATTGTGCGTATTTGTGCAAGTGTAACAATGGAATGTTCTAACTGTGTACTTACTTTTGTCATACAAATTAGTTTAATTTTTTAAAGCTATCTCCAAAGCAACGAGTTGAGCTAACATAACGGTCCTTTTTTGCATGTATCCAAACTGAAAACATGTTGGACAACAGATTAAACTTGTTTCAAGGCCAACATGATTGCAATCATACAGCTATTGCAACAGAAAGTAGTTTAATGCATATTGTGTACTTACTTTTGTGATTGACTGTATATAAAATTTTCTGGTATTTCTCGTAATTTTTGAAAGCTTGTCACTAAGCAACTTTGTACAATTTTCAAATTAATTTATTTTCTTCAATACGCGTATCCATTTTAATCCTTCTCAGCCAACCCAGAATTGTTTGAGCATTTTAAACTACCTTTCAAGTTGTTTTCCTTAAACTTGCTCTTTTCCTCTACACCCGGTTTTTTGTTTTTGCTTTTAAATCGTCAAACCTGAAGTATTTGTTGAATAAGATTGGGACTAAGAAAGTCGGTAAAGAAACAAGTCTTAACAGAAATATCAAAGGCACAAAAAGAAGAACGAAAAACCACATGATTACAGAAAATTACATCTTTTTTCCATCATCTTTGGATATAGGATAGAATGAAGTATAAAAGGCAAAAGTGCTGCTTCCTCTTTTCCCCAGAAACGGGGATTGAGTACGCTTTCAAGAAGACGTTTTCTTTTTCATTACGAATGGTGTTTATAGGTGCTCCCGCTTGATGCGAGAGGTTTATTGCTTTGCTGTACAAATATACAAATCTGTGCTTTATGTGTTTATAAACGTCGGCGTCGTGCTGGTGTGTGGTTCCATTAATCATTTTGAATTTTCAATTTGTTTTGGTTTCAAATACGTTTCTCGCCATTTGTCATCATTTTCGTTGTTTTTTCGCAATTGCTCCAAGGGAGTTCTTTCTTCGTCTCCCTATTTCCGTATTGTCTTACACCCTTTAAAGGATTTTTAATGTACAATGAGATCTGAGGTTTGAAGAGCGTTTTGTTTCCTATTTGTTTTTGTTTTGGACTTTTTTTTAACTGTTCAAGTTTTATCTTGGAGTTCATTTTAAGGTATGTTGACTTTTTGGTATTTGTTTTGAATTTATTCGGAGGAAACGTCGCGTTCATAAAATGGCTATGCTTAAATGAGATAAAGTAAAAGTAAATAAGGAATTTTGCAGGTATTCCCTTTTATTTATCATAAGTAAGTTGAGATGAAAATATGCGTCTTGAGTTCAGCGGATGACAAATTTTCAATGTGTTAGGTGTGCGTTTGTTTTTTTTTTCTTTTCAAAGAAAGTTATAATGGATTTTGTTCACTGTGGCGTGTACGCATCTTTTTTTAATATTATTACTTTTATGTGTTTTTAGTATTTTTTTCCCCTTCTGCGAAAGTAATTAAAAAGACATGAAAAATGTAAGCAATGTTCCAATAAGAACACTACTTGATTTTCTTGAATAAAAAAACACCCAAATCACATGCAAACAAATTTAACGCTGTTTGTGAAGGTCTCTACCTCAAGAACATTAAGTTTACCCTCGCATTAACTACGTCGTCAGAAATTTCACTGCATGTTACTTTTTAAGAAAAACAACTTGTACAGTTGAAAGCCACAATAGCAAATAGGTTTAAAACCTCTTGATTATCATTTGTAAAGTTTCAACTAATTCAATTTTCTTTTTCCGTTACTGTCATTGTCACATTTGGTTGATAATTTCAACAAAACTTTTTCACCCTCACATTGTCTGTCTCAGCCTCTCAATGCATTAAAAATTTGAATAGGAAGAAAAGCAGAAGTGCATTGTTCGTTTTCACGAGTTTATGGATAATTTAATGCCTTATCACCGGTGTTTTTTCAGCTTTACATCCTTCCTTGCCTTCCACTCACCATAGAATTGCGACTACAATGCGAAACATAATAATATGTAATCAAAAGAGACAAAAAAGTTTATTTTTTAAAGGAGAAAATGACAGACGTCAGCTAAGAAAATATGTGTGTACTATTTCCAAGAAATTGAATTATGTGAAGAAAGTCAGAATTTAAATTGAAAATAAAACTAAAGTCACGTTTAAAAATTCATCTTGAAGGTAGTACTTGGCAACAAAGATCGTTTTTTTAGATAGGTAGATAGTATATTTTAAGGCACTAATTAAATTTGCAGCTGAATTTCGGTTTTGTGGAGTTCCTAGAATGCAAGCTGTTTTTGTTTTTCTTTTATTTCGCTTTTCAAAAGTTTCTTCATTAAATTAAGATATGAGATTTTAAAAATCTGGAAATTCTACTTTTCTTAAGCTTTGACGAATACAAAGCTAACCAAAAGAAGAAATTTTCAGCAGGAAGATGGGAGAAAAAAAAGCATTTTAAAACACAAGAAAGAAAAAGAGAGACAAGGCTTTTTCATAGTGTTTGCTTTATAATGAAGTTTAATTAAATAAACCACAGTTTTCTTAACAATTTTACAAACACAAATTTTAAAATTTTGCTTTTACTAATTGTCTTTTGATTTTCGTTCTGTTGTTTTAAACTCTTGAAAGAAAACATACAAACTGTTTTCTTATTTATCAGTTTGCCTTCTCTTTCCATTTTACGTATAATATCACATCTATTAAGATGCCCAAACAACCCAGGTGCGGATGCAGACTCTTGTTAGGGGGGGAGACGCTGAAAATGTTGATTTAATAGGCAAAGAAAAAGAGGTCTTTAAAATGACAATTAATCGTACAGGGGTTTGAAAAAGAGTGAAGAACTAAGCCACTTAGGCCTTGGCTTTTCAAGAGTTGTCACGCCACTCTATTTTTATTAATATCTCTAGAACACTTTTGATAGGAAACCAAGCTGTTAAACAATGACAATGCTTCCTACGTTAATTCAGTAGGCCAGTTACATCTAAAGATATCTCACTGAGATCTCAATATAACTTTGACTGAGCCAAAATCATTTGGTGGAACATTGAGATAAAGTGGTTACCTTACAAATTGTTGTTCTGCATAATGTCAGTTACGTCAAAATAGCTGAGTGAGAAATCTAAATCTAAAATAATTTCATTTCAGAGATCCCAGCAGAGATTTTTAGTTCCATTTATAAAATCTCTGAGACTTCAGAGATCTCAGTGATTTAGTGTTAGGTGGAACTAGCCTTATGAATTGAAGTTGATTTTATTATAGGTATTATGTAAGCAAAAGTTTGATAGTTTTAATTTACCAGAGGAATTTACTGTAAAGGGTCCGATTTTGTAAATCTACAATTTTTGCATCAAACCATTCTATCATCATGTCAGCGTGTGTATATGCGTATTGACGTTTGGTTTTTTCCTACGATTATCTCCAGAACTACTCACAGTAGTGACATAAAATTGGACTCATTCGATGCGGAATTGCATTATTAAGTTTTGATTAAGTTTTCAGTGATAGTTTAGCAATTTTTTAACTGGCACTAAATTAAATTTGATTTTTTCGCGAACTGCTCATGGTACTGATATCAAATTGGTCTCGTTTGTCCCAAAATTACTTGATTGAGAACTGAATAAGTTTTCAGAGAAATCGGCTTAGCGGTTTTTTGTGAGGATTTAAAAAACAAAACTGAAAAAATCTAACAAAATCTGAAAGTATTCATCATTTATTCATGAAAATTATGATTTTAAATTCAGCATAAAATGCAACAATAGTTCGAAAAATGTTATTCATCAATGTTAGAAATATATTATTTTACAATAATTTGTTATAAACAATTCTTTAAGCGGATATATTTTTGTGGTTCTTAGGAAAAGAGATTGACAAAAATTTGATTACTTATAAACAATTGAATATTGTTTTTTTTTTTATTTTGTTCCCTGTGCGAAGTAAGTCGTGTGGACCACAGGGGTCGCACTCATATTTTATAATTTTCACCTGAATATAATGTTGCCACGTGCCACGGTCGTGATGATGATGATTTATGTTTAGCATTATTTTAAAACTATATTCTGCTTGTCAAATCACCAGATTTTAGGCGGCTTAGGGGCAATCGCCCCCCCTCCCTCGGAATCCGCCCTTGTAACCACCCCTAATATAAAACACAGGAAATATAATACGGATACACTCATCCTGAAAATTTGAAGGTTTTGAATTTAACAGGATTTTTCTTTCATTACGATTTGAAGGATATGAAATTACATGGAAGTTGGATGAGTATCCCAAAAGCATATCAAAACAAATTATGGTATTATCTTCGCAAAAAAACTCAGTTTCAACTTAACGATAATTTAAACATGATTAAGTTATTTAGAAGTCAACTATGATGTATGAGACAGTGAGCCATTAAGGAGAGAAGGTAAAAGGAGATCGAGATGTCGGTAATAATGTGGAGTAGTCGTCACATGTGCACCAAACATATTTAATCACTGCATGAAGGAGTCTTTATTTTAGGGGCCTCACCAAGTAGGTTCTGGACAACTAAATTATAGTGAATAATCAGTTCTAGTTCAATTCGGAGAGTTGTTTCGCAATGACGAGCATTATTAAAAGATCACGCTTGAGTGGCTTCAATCCATCAGAGCTATTCTTCTATTGGAATGTCTAATACAGATCAGATAAGTGGATTGCTTATCTACGACGTCAAACATATTTAAAGGCACAATATTCTAGTTCAAACGGGGAAGAGCTATTTTGGTTCAGCAGGGTTGTGACCGAAGAGATAGAGTCAAGGGGTCAAGCAGGGGAATCAGTTTTGGTGGCTTTCGTTAAAAGTAGTCCGGTGGGGTATTGGGAGTTGGCTGGCTAACCTAACTTATTGGTTTAAAGGTAAGAGCTATAGGTTTAGTTGCTCTGAAAAACTGGAGAAAACTGACCAATGTTATTTGCATTGATGAGCTTTTCTCTACTTTATTGCCGAGTCCTACCATTTTTTTTTTTTATCCCAGTGAACCAAAAGAAATCACTCAAACTTTGATGCACACATAAATAATTCCATCAATCACATGACTTAGCCTACGCACTCAAACACTTTCTATCCAATTTTAAAAACCGATAAGTTATTTTTCCTCATTATAAAAGCCCTGAGTCAATTCCAAACGGCAGTTTTCCTAAATTAATGAATCCTTGTCCTATCATATTTCTATTTCAATCCCTTTACTCTCTACAAACTTTTCAGGGAGTCTAGGAGGAAAGCGATAGCTCTATAAATAATATTTAAATGAAGCTTGAAGAATGAAGGTATCATTAATAAAAATCGATATTCTTTTCTTCCATTTTTTCGATGTGATGATAGCGATATGGCATTGTTTCTATTTGATTTTTTTTTTTTTTGTTTTGCGTGCTTATTCACTTTATGGCGTTTAAAATTCACAAGCACTTATCTCGCACTAAGTGCCATCACTTTCGTAGCCTCTAAGTAGCGCGGGCCAAATCAAGTTAAGCGGATACATTCTCCCCTCCTCAATAGTCGACACCATAGGCCTAAGGCGAAGTCTTAAAAGAACTCGTCATGTCTTGTCTTCTTTACTTTTGCTTTATTTCCAAGAATTGATATAAAAAAAATAATAATAAAGACTGGTGGTACTGCCACATAGACTCTTGAAATAGTCGGTGACCGTGGTTATTGTTGTTTGTATTCTGAGACATTTATTGTTCGCCCTTTCGCCGAAAACCAAACTCAAACCAGAATTGATTGTCCATTCTGGAAAAAAAGAATGCTTGGTGTAAACAAAAAATATCGGCATCCACAATATGGCGAATGTTGCATTATTGATTGTTTCTTTGTGCCATATAAGTGGTAGGAATTTTCCTTCTCATGTTCAACGGGTCGCATATTCGCTACTTCAAATATTTTCGGTAATCCACTGCAAAAACCATATCAATGTACATATTAAATAGGAAATGCAAAATTGATAATTTTCGATACAACTTAATTCTCATCCATCTTTGACAAGTGTAATATAGGTCCAGGTGCGGGAAGCAGAAGCAGTTTGAAGAAGTTGTCGATGCACGATGATGGCTCTTCATTGTTATTATCATGAATAATCGTGAGGGTTTCTGAAGTTAGAAAATGCCACGATAGTTAGATATCGCTAATCAAGGTTATCAAAACTATTAACTGCAAGTGAACGTTCTTCCAAAGTACGATGCTGATGGATAGCGTTAACAACTATTGTAAGTCTTGTCTAACGATAGTTGTTGTTTGAGTATAGTTGAATATTAGAACGCCGCATGGATAGCGGGTAATTTGTTTGACACTTGTTTATCCATAAAAAGTTAGTTGCTCGGCTGTTATTAATTATTAGAAGGAGTGTTGTACTATGTTTTAAAGTGCTTGGTTGTTGTTCAGGATTGTTAACCCTGTACATTTTAATGGCAAAGTCTGAATTATTTTGTAACTTGTTTTGGGAGCATTATTGAGTAGAGAAAATAATTTTTGTGAACTGTCAAGTTTTTCTGTTTTTAATATTTAAGATCCTCTTAATAAAAAAAAAATTGAAAGCTTTCATCCTAGAAATAATTTTGTGAGTAGGAAGATGTGCTTTTGTTGCTTAAAAATTCATTCTTAATTATAATCCTTACATTTTTTTAAAGGGTTTTCCAATAAGAGGTGTTATTTTGATATTCAAAGAAAAATGGCATTTTTTGAGATAAATGATCGGATGTTTATTGCATTATAAAGAAGAAGGTATGCCGTTAAGAATATAACACAATATCAGCCAAATTTCTGCCACGACCACGCTTACGAATTCCATCTTTGAGGTGTTGAATCGACGCTGGGCTGTTGGCGTAGACCTTATCTTTCACGTGGCCCCAGAAGAAGGTGTCGACTGAAAAATAAGGTCTACGCCAACAGCCTAATTTTGATTCAAGACCTCAAAGATGGAATTCGTGAGGCTATCGATGACATAGGTTAGCCACTTTGTTAGTCACTGAATCCAGCTTTATTTGTAGAATAGGAGAGCAGTCACGAAGGATGATTTCTGAAAATCTTAAAATTGTTTTTATAAGTCCCTTGACAAAAAAAAAAGAAATCGGTTCTATTTTAAACAAGGTGCCACATTCAAAAAAGAAAAAAAAAAACAATTGACTGTCGCGTTTCTACATCCTTTTCTTTTTGTCTGTCACAAGAATTAATAAGGACAATAAATTCGCATCCTCAAAATTGCTAATATAAACTTCAGCCATAAATTAATAAGACGTTAGGAATAACAAATGAGGCCAACAACACGAACCATCCATACCCGAGAATTTAAAAAGTTCAAAAAAAAAGTTACACTCCGCCGACGTTGTCATCTTATTACCTTTAAACTTATGATTTTGGGACATTGTGTTGTTTGTTTTTTTTTTCCTGCCTAGAAGTATACCTGCACACGTTTTCTTGAAATTTATTTCATCCTTGTTACCCATCTTTTGTTTGTTGCTATCCCTGAGGCGAGAAACGAACAATCAATTTGATTATTGTGTTGTTGATTTTTCTATGTTTTCCTCGTCTGAAGGGGATACCACATGAACCGTGTTTTGGCAATCGCCTGGTTATGAAATATGCCTGGGATATTTATTAAAGGCTTGACAGATGTACAGAATCTTACTTGCTGGGTTAAGGGTTCTAAGAGGCACTTGATTTAGTCCTTAAGAATGAAGTTTCGGGAAAGTACAAATGAAGCCTTTGAGTTCGTACATAAGGAAGATGATAAGGATAATATTTAAACCGATACGGGAAGTGGTTCTCCTATTGTATCGGGAATTAAGATCATCGGAATTTGATTTTATCTTCGGTTGTAGGCATTTGGTAAGTACTTAAAGAAAACACTTAGGAGACAGGCACATCAAGCCCTAGCATATACAACGTCCTGTTAATGCAAAACAAATAACAAAGACAAGTTTGTTCTCCTTCCATCTTCCTCAACACATTCTCAATGGGGAAAGTTTAAATATCCTCGAAAAAATTGATCGTATTCTTATTTTTGTATTTATATCGAGGGTCCTTTAAAAACTGAAAAAAAGGTATACCTTCTAAACCTTTCCACATCAGTGAGCAAGGCAAAAAAAGGCCCCATCAATTCCCGCAGGTTTTGGACATATTACGCAATCGCCATAAATAATTTATTTGTAACCCGATGAAATTCAGCGAGTAAAAATAGACAAACAAAAATAAATGAAAACCCTTTTATCACACTTGAATCTTATGGAATCCCCCTTGGTTAAACTGCGCAATATCTCCATAGGGGAAATGATATACAACAGTCCATACCTCTTCACTTGTCACTATCCTTCCAAGGATTTTTCAGTTGACCTAATTTGGAGCGAATACTCGTATCCATATTCTCGGCATTCTTCGTTATCCTCGAGGATTTGCATAGCTTATTCTCCAATAATTAATAATCCTCTTGGTAGCGGCGCGCGTGGCGTGTCATTCATAAGGGCGTTCAACTGTTTCGTTAAGGTCACTTAACGAAACAGTTGAACGCCCTTAGAAGGAAATTATCATCATCGTCGTTGAAACTGCTGGCTCCCCTGGTGTCTTGTCCTTCTACATTATTGTCTTGCAACGACCATCTTCCTTGTGCGTCGTTAGTAACCGATGAGGAATCATCATAACTGTTATTCGTTCTAGAAGCCACCACATGTGAATGTAATTTAGGTAATTTACCATTCAGCAAATCATCTTCAGTAAAAGGCTTCTGGTCATGACCAACAACGATAACAGTAGGTACGATGTTGCTGTTGTCGTTGTTGCGGTAGTTGTTGTTTTAATTTAAGCCACCCAAATCGTTCCGATCAACAACTACCGCTAAGGCTTTGGCAATATTGCAACTCTATGTCGATGCTGTCACGCAGCACGCTATCCGGATCGAAGCCATTAATAAATACTCGAATAAGACTATCCTACAGGAGACTGGGAAGTCCTAGGAGGACATTTAAATGACACGACCACGTCATCCTGATTACCAACACACCATTCAAATTCAAACACAGAATACACCCTGTACAAAAAAAAAATGTGGAAAGTATCGAACCGAAAATTAAGATTGTAACCAAATCGTTTTGAGAAATTTATCAGATGAAATCAAATATAACGTAACTCGCGCGTAGGTGGGTGTTATGTCCGACAAAAGAACACGCGGCAGGGCGAAAACGGCAATATCAAATGTACACAACCACAACACCTAATTCTAGGAGTAAATTCGGTCAGTGAACTCGCTTTGGTATATCGACCGACTGACAATAATACCACAAAAACCCCAATTTTTTATTGTTATCATAAAAGTATCGCAAAAACGAATAGGAAAGATGTTACTCTGTTGTTTGTTCTCGAATTTCGAAAAAAAAATGTACACTCCTTGCGATAGAAATCGACTGACAGTTAACTGAGAAACTAAAGACGGTGCGACAATCGATTAGTCGGAATGTCTGGCCGACAAGAGGGCGATGCGATGTTTTCAATACTGTTTTGAGTGTGAGGAAAGGAGAGCTACTACAACAGTCAGGACCAGTAGCCAGTTGCCACTTTAGCTTCATTTTTGAGTTGTTTTGCCAGTAGAAAATGCAGAGCAGTATTTGCAAAATTGGGTTGAAAAGAATATTGAAGAGCGGGGCACAAAACCAGGCAAAAGAGAGCAATCAAAATGGAGCGCATTTGGGGTGCTCCTTTTGCAGTGAAAATGAAAAGTACATTTTTCAACAGGTTCAAGCTTTAATAGAATGGAAAGGACCAAATGTAGATTTGGTCAATACAAATTAACAACCCTGAGTCATTGCAATACAAATTTAGGTGCTAGAAAGTAGTGTTTAAAGAGATGTATACGCATTACGTTCATAATATAATACCAAAGAGAATGTCCTTACCAGAGAGAAAATAACCGACGTTGTAGAATCTTCTTTTGGGACTAAAGAGATAAGGCAGGCGAGATAAAAGTCTTCGGTAAGAGTTTTCAGTTTATAAAAATCCAACAAAGCCACTTCTTCTTCTTAACTGAAAAACAATAAACACATGCACCAGCAGTCTTATAGAACTTGTTTGTTGTTTTTATTTCTTGTTGATTAGTTCCACCAAACTCGAGAGGAAGAGCGGGCCATTAGGTCGAACGTTAAAAACTTGTATGATATTAAAGAACAGATTAGAATTCAATTTACGTGAACACCTGGCGTGGAGCCCTTATTTCACGGTGGA
This sequence comes from Sphaerophoria rueppellii, assembly GCA_920937365.1. Lineage (NCBI taxonomy): Eukaryota > Metazoa > Arthropoda > Insecta > Diptera > Syrphidae > Sphaerophoria > Sphaerophoria rueppellii. The sequence goes on along the minus strand of CAKKXW010000002.1, from coordinate 13,411,574 downwards.
TCGAATCCACACTGTCCTTGGAACAGTTTTTGCCTTTTGTTAATTTTTGATTTTTAAATTTTTCAAGTTTTGCGACCCGCCCCTGTCGCTATGATCATCCTTCAATCCTCAATCATTAACGCAAGTACCAGTTCGGTCACCCATAAGATCCCCATACTGGTAAATGTGTTTCTATCTATATATCTGAGCCCAGAAGCGATTTACTCAGATACCGAGAACGAATCTCTCGACAACCACAGCCACTCTGAAACTCCCACAAGGGGGCCTACCGCGACTGTAGTTGACACACATATGTTAAACCAAATGTGTGGGGCTACCAACTACCCCAGAGCACCAGTTTATTCAATAGACATGGTGGTCTTTCTAATGATTTCGCATACTTTGTGAATAAATTCACGTACACTGATCATTAGGAGTTTCC